>CAJVRI010001033.1:0-56571 GCA_911649635.1 Poeciliopsis gracilis
GTGAAAAAAGTTTTTTGTAAGATCATCCAGTTCAAAGCAGAAACCACATTCCCACTAAAGTCAAATAAGAAATATTGGCTAAATCAGACATTAAATAGGGCAAAAAATGTGAGATAATTAACACCTTATTTTATCTGATTTCTCATTCGAAAGTTAATTATAAAAAAATGAAACCATTTAAAGGCTCCAGAATAATGAGGTTATGGCAGGAGCTTCAGTCACAAACAGGTTTTTATTCCAAAGCCAAAGTCTTAGATGAAGACAGAAAATTAAACTAATTAGTGGTGAAATTTCTTAAGGCGTCAGTAGTTTTAGGGAAAGAAACATGAATGTTCTCATTAAAATCATATTTTAAATAACTTTCTTCTCTGTGGTCAGTAAAGTGGTCAATATTTGTTCATTTAGTGATCTGGTTGTTTATATTGTCCTGTGTTAGAGAATCTGCTGTAGTTCTCATCTCCATATCCAGCTTTTGGTATCGGCCCAAAGATAAACACCTGTACTTTTCAGGAAATTATTTACAAAATCACGGATGCAGAACAGATTTATGTATTTTATCCTCCACTCGATGGAACAAAAGAACCAAAATAAGGCAGATTCAGGAAGAGACAATCATCCTGTCACCTCATCTTTCAGACATGTCACAATTTGACAAAACTTTACCTTTATTTATGGACACAAGATGAAAATCTCTATCAGAAACATTTCATTACACTGAATATTAAAGTCCAGACCTTTAAAAGGATTTGGATCCAGAAAATAACTTAATCTATTCTAATGTTAACTGTTGCTTCTATTCTTCTAAGCAATACAATTTGACTGTTAAAGCAGAAAAAAAAAATTCTATCATACATTTCAACAGCAGAAGTTTATATGTGAATTTTAACAACCTCAAAGTCTGTTTAAGCAAGTTCATTAAGTGTTTTAGAGTCACAATTATCTGTGGAAGACTGTGCAGACTTTAACTATACGGTTATGAAATCAGAAAGACTGGCGGTGGAGTAGCTATATATGTGGACAGCAATCTTGGATATAAAATACTTGAAAACATGACATGTTAAGCACTCCAAAACACATTTGGAGTGCTTTACAGTCAAAATATATATGGAAAAACTTTAATTTTTAATTGCATATATAGGGTCTTTTTTATCTGAGGATTTTAATATTTAATCCTAAATGCAGTCTGAGCCTTTTCCCTCAAGTATAAGACCTAACAGGATCACATTTAACAGTGCAACATTAATAGATGATGTATTTACTAATTTAATACATAACAGTTCAATAACAGGATTATTAGTTAATGATATTAGTGATCACTTACCTGTTTTTTTCAAAGAATAAGGACTGAACACATAAACAGTTTTAAAAATGAATTATCTAAACAATCTGTGTGTCAGTATTGACAGAAAATGTCAAAGATAACGCATATAAAAATTTTATAAATATTTTTAAATCATTATAGAATAATAACTGTCCTAATAAAAAGAGTAAATAATCAAGTCATACCATCAGGCAATGTCCACACACTCACTCACACACTCATTCTGTCCAACATGGACACTTCAGGACACAATGGCAAAGTTACACCAATCATTAAAGGACAGCAACATTCTGTCCATCATTGAAACTTCAGAACTAAACAATCAAGTTACACTGTCAGGGGACGTCCACACACACACGCCCATGCACACAATCATACATTCTGTCCAATATGGACACTGTAGAACACAATGACCAAGTTCCCACATCATTGGACAGCCACACATTCACACACAGATTCTGTCCAACATTCACACTTCAGGACACAATGGTCCAGGTACATTCACTGTCCAGGGAAAGCCACACACTCATTCTGTCTGACACAGACACGTCAGAACTAACTAATCAAATTGCACCATCAGGGGTCACACAAACACACACATTCTGTCCAACACGACAATTCAGGACACAATGATCAAGTTACACCATAAGGGGACAGCAACACACACTGACCCACATTCTCTCCAACACTTGCTGTTAGGAATTCAGATATTGTAGTGTTATTCTATTAACTGCACTACTATTGGAGTTCATTGGCTTCTTTCTCTGCCTGACCAGGTTTGATAACCAGTTAACCCAACCAGAAGCCGTTAGTGTAAATTACCTTGAGAAATGATGGTAATTTACCTTCAATGCAGAAATTTCTGCATTTCCTTTGAAATGCAGAAATGATCTACATTTCAGCTTTTCTACTAAAACTTTTCTGCATTAATGCAGAAAAATGATAAATTGTTACAATCCATACATGTCATCCAAATGGATCAGATACAGAGTTACATTCACTGTCCAGTGCTGGGCGTCATTAAGCTCACCTTTTGGATGAAACCAGGTGAGTCAAAGATTGTAGCAAGTTTAGCTTTTAATCGTCTCAGTAATCTGTTTCCTCCCTAAAGGGTTGTCTGATCAGTTTCAGTTGCAGTCATACATAAACATGGTTATGTAAGCATCATCATGTGCTTGTAAGCCGGTAAAAGTGGCTAAAAGAGATAAAGGAAACGATAGAAACTACAACAGTGCCAAAGAATATGATGCAGGGTTTTAATGCACTGATATAACCACACATATTTAACAGGAAGACATTCAGATTAAATAATTAGTGCGGTACCATTCTGACCCTGGAAGGCTCGCCAGCTTTACCAGATGATTGGTAAACCAGTCTATAGTTTACCAAGATTTTCAAATGAAAGAATCTTAGGAATGTTTTCATCATTCATCAATACCTTTTAAATGCTAAGTATAATTGCTATGCGCCAATTAAACCTCGTCACTAAAGAATGATTTCTGATTATATTTAATAACTGCTCTGGTTTTGTAAACATGACGGTAGGGGTTTTTGAAAGGTAACACCAACATTAATGTCTAGATGTGCTATAGCATGAAAATCTGATGATGATCTAACACTGTGCCATTTGGTCAGATTTTCCTATGCTCTCTGCCGTAGGAGACGGACATCATTTCACAAATTACAGGCCTGTTTCTTTAATTACATAATTCTCCAAAGTTTTGGAAAACATTTGTCACCAGATTTGAGAGATTTATCAATAGACATCAGCGACTGACTGAGAAATTCATGTTTATTAGCAGCAAAGTGACAGATTTTCCTGCTAGTAAACCAAACTAGCAGTGGACCACAGCGCAAGGCATTCTGGGTATATTCAACCAAAATGGAAGTCTGCAGACTCACACACAAAGGTAAAAAATCATAAAAAATAAAATTGTACATTCAGGGCAAATTTATATCATGAGAAAAAGACTGTAGCAAATATAGTACCCCCAGGTTAAAAGAAGTATGAAAGAGAGTATGGAATAGTTTGAGAAACTTAGAAAGTTTGCAAATATTTAGACTTTAATTGAAATGAATTAAATGTGCAAAAAACAGCAGAGGTGGAGAGTTTAACAGCTTTTTGGAAGAAGTAAATAAAATAATGATGCTTGTTACACTTTGGATACATCTCTTGTTTTTTTTTTTTACCCAACAGTTTTTATGATGGTAACCATGACAACAAGGTATTTTTAAAACAAGGTGCAGCTGATTACCTCACATAACCGGAGTTAAAATCTGGACTATGACCGCAAATCCAGGAGGAGCTAAAATAGAGGTTTCATGAAGGCAAAGCAGAGAGAGGAGGAACTTCACACTGTCTATTCTGACCAAACAGAGATTTAAAGAGGAGCAGCAAAAGCAAATGAGGTGGATTAGCAGCATATGGTGTCATCCAGGACATGATACAGTGAAAAATCGTCTCTGATATTCAGAGCCTCAAGACTTCAAATCCAACAGGTAAAAGATCAGAGAGAAAAAACTGACTGAGAAAACACTCAGGATCACCTTCATCACTGACTGACAGACAATGAACAAGGAGAACAGAGAACTGAGGAACCAGACGCTGGAACACAGACTGCTGCAGGAGGAAAAACAAGACAAACACTGTTGAAGTAAGTTCACGAGAGAAACTGACTTCCTGGTTTGACGTTCTGTCTGCTGTGGTTTCAGCTTAACTCTGAGACAAAATGGCTTCCAGATCAGACGATGATCTCTGCTGTCCGGTCTGTCTGGAGATATTTAAGGATCCGGTTCTTCTGTCATGCAGCCACAGCTTCTGTAAGGAGTGTCTGCAGAAATACTGGAGGAGAAAAACCAGTAAGAGAGTGTCCAGTTTGTAAGATGATATCATTCATCAAAGATCCACCACGTAATCTGGCTCTGAAGAATCTGTGTGAGACTTTCTTACAGCAGAGAGAGCAGAGAGCTTCAGAGGTTCTCTGCAGTCTGCACTCTGAGAAACTCAAACTCTTCTGTCTGGACCATCAGCAGCCAGTGTGTCTCGTCTGCAGAGATTCAGAAAAACACACCAAGCACAGATTCAGACCCATTGATGAAGCTGCTGAGCAACACAAGAAGAAGCTTCAGGAAACTCTGGAGCCTTTAAAGAAGAAGCTGGAGCTCAGGAAGAAAGTTCAGGAGGAGTTTGATCAGACAGCAGAACACCTGAAGGTCCAGGCCCGACACACAGAGAGGCAGATTATGGAGCAGTTTAAGCAGCTTCATCAGTTTCTAGCAGAGGAAGAGGAGGCCAGGCTGGCTGCACTGAGGGAGGAAGAGGAGCAGAAGAGAGGGATGATGAAGGAGAAGATGGAGGCTCTGAGCAGAGAGATAGCAGCTCTTTCAGACACAGTCAGAGCCACAGAGGAGGAGCTGAGAGCTGCAGACGTCTCATTCCTGCACAACTACAAGGCTGCAGTGGAAAGAGTCCAGCGCTGCCCCCTGCTGGAGGATCCACAGCTGCCCTCAGGAGCTCTGATAGACCAGGCCAAACATCTGGGCAACCTGGCCTTCAACATCTGGAGCAACATGGAGACCATGGTGACCTACACTCCTCTGGTTCTGGACCCAAACACGGCTGGATCAAGACTCCATCTGTCTGAAGATCTGACCAGTTTAACTTATGGAGAGGAACAGCAGCTTCCTGATAATCCAGAGAGATTTAATTACTGCTCTGTTCTGAGTTCTGATGGTTTTAACTCAGGGAACCACAGCTGGGATGTTGATGTTGGAGACAGTGAAGACTGGATGCTTGGTGTGTTAGAAGAATCTGTTCCGAGGAAGGGAGGCATAGAGCCTGGATTGTTGTATATACAGTTCTACAAAAGTGAATACTCAGCAGATTCTCCATCAGCTCCTCCCACTCATCTCTCTATCCAGAAGAATCTCCAGAGGATCAGAGTGAATCTGGACTGGGACAGAGGAAAGCTGTCCTTCTCTGATCTGGATACTAACACACACATACACACCTTCACACACACCTTCACTCACAAGATGTTTCCATATTTCTACACTACTGATAAAACCTTAAAGATGGAACCGATGAAGATCTCAGTGATCAAGCAGCAGCTCTGATGATCTCAACATGAAGAACAAAAACATAAACAAAACAAAAACAAATGAAACATTCATCAGATGATTGATGTTTTTTATAAGTGATTGCATAGTTTGCTGGTTTGGTAAATTTTTAATATAAAAATTATATTAAAATTTTTAATATAATTTTCAAACACTTTAATCACTTTAATCAGGATCAGACCCGATCATCTGGGGACTTTTTATATCTTTCTGTTTTCCACTGTAATGTCTTGAACATTGTGTTTATTATATTCAACAACTTGATGTAAATAAATCACTAGCAGATGATTCACCCTGGAGAGACTCGTCCAGGAGCTGCTCCAGAATCTGAGGTGGCTGAGGTCCTTCAACATCTGCCGGACTTTGATCAGGATGTTCTATGAGTCCGTGGTTGCCAGTGCCATCCTGTATGCTGTGGTGCTGGAGCAGCAGGCTGAAGGTTGAAGACACCGACGGAGTGAACCAATTGAACCTGAAAACCTTCGGCATAGTTGGTTTGGAGTTGAACTCTCTGACAGTGGAGTCAGAGAAAAGGTTCCTGTCCAAGATGGAGGACATATTGGACAACGAGTCTCATCCCCTTTGTGACCTGCTGGACGGACACAGGAGTAGCATCAGCCAGAGACTCATTTTACCAAAGTGAACCACAGAGAGACTGACGAAATCATTTCTGTCTGTGAACATTAGACTTTACAATATCCACGTCTGGCTTACGTCAATCTAATTTTCTCTGCCCTCATTTATAAATTATTAATTCATTTATAAATACAACTTGCTTGTTATTTATGGTTTCATATTTAGTTATACTCATATATATATATATATATATATATATATATATATATATATATATATATATATATATATATTATAAACTTTGTCTCATTGTTATATTTGTATTATTGATATTGAAAACCTCAGATGAAGTAGCTTTTCAATGGCTTCAAAATCACATTCAGAAATGAAAAGCAAAATATTAGCAATATCAACATTAAGAAAGGAAGAATCTTATGGTATCTGATTTCCCATTAGAAAAGTAAATATAAAACAAAGAAACCAATTAGAGGCTTAAGAATAATAAGGTTTTTGCAACAGCTTCAGTTCATTTGACTTTACTCCAAAGCCCAAATTTTAAATGAATTAAACTTTTAGATGAAGGCAGTAAAATATACCCATTAGTGTTGAAAGTTTATCAGGGACCTGGCGTGTTTTAGAGAGAGAAACATAATGTTCAGAATAGAATCAGATTTCCTTCTATTGTTTTAAAGAACTATGTAATCTTTGTCATCAGGAAAGATAATTTTCTTTCATCAAGGATTTAGATGTTTCATTTTTTCTTGAATTATGAGAGCAAAATTGTTTTAATGTGGTGCTTTGAGGTGGACTGAAACAGCAACTGCTCCAAAAGCATAAAGTGGACCAAAGCACAAGGCATTCTGGGTATATACAACCAAAACAAACAGGCTAGCTAGCATTAGCTGGAATTTTGTTTTACCAAAATCAAAAAGGAAATCCTGAAACCACTTCTATTATCTGGTAGACATTATTAAATTGATCAATGGAATCACTAAAATGCAACAATTTTCAATAACATTTTAATGTTCCTAGTAGCAAAATATTATTAATTTTAATCTATGAACTGATTTACCAATTTTTAGAACTGAAGAAAGAAAACTGGAAACTGATGATTATAAGCACTGTAAAATAGAAGATAAACTGGGAGGAAAATATTTACAAAATCACAGATGCAGAACAGATCTATGACTTTTATCCTCCACTAGATGGAGCTAAATGATCAAAATAAGGCAGATTCAGGAACAGACAATCATCCTGTCACATAATGTCTTTCAGTCATGCCACAGTTTAACAAAATTTTATGTTTATTTACGGATATAACAGGAACACATCTATCAACAACATTTGATTACACTGAATATTAAAGTCCAGACCTGGAGAAGGATTTAGATCCATTAAATAACTTTATCTATAATAATGTTAATAACTGTTGCTACAGTTCTGATCAGCAATACAATTTGACTGTTAAAGCAGATAATATATTTTCCTCAATACATTTCAACAGCAAAATCTTATTTGTAAATTTTAACAGCATCAAAGTCTTATGCCAGTTCATTCAGGCTTTAAGTATCATAATTTCTGAAAACTGGATTAAGATCAAGGGTGACTTTAACTAGACGGTTATAAAATGAGTGATATTATCTTCAGAGACCTGAAGATATATGGCAAAGTAATTCTATATGTGGACAGCTATCTTAGATACAAAATATTTGAAAACATGACTAAAATGCTAAAAGACATTTTGAGATCTCAACAGTCACAACATATATGGAAACAATATAATTGTTAGTTTCATATATTGTTTAGGTCTGTTTTATCTGAGATTTTTAATATTTTATGCAATCTGAGCCTTTTCCCTCAAATTATAAGACCTAACAGGATCACATCAAACAGCGCAACACTAATAGATAATATATTTACTAATTAAATGACTGGATTATTAGGTAATGATATTAGTGATCACATACCTCTTTTTTGCTTGTAACAACTGCTACATGAAAGACAAAAGTGAGAGCAATCCATGTTTTTAAGGAACATTTTTAAATGCGTTCTTAACAAAAAGAGTAAATAATAAAGTCATACCGTCAGGGAACGGCCACACACTCATACACACATTCTTTCCAACATGGACACTTCAGGACACAATGGTCAAGTTACACCAATGACTAGAGGACAGAAACACACTCACACACAGAAACACACTCACACACATTCTGTCCATTATTGAAACTTCAGAACTGAATAATCAAATTACACCATGAGGGGACGGCCACACACACACACACACACACACACACACACACACACACACACACACACACACACACACACACACACACACACACACACACACACACACACACACACACACACACACACACACACACACACACGAATGCACACCCATTCTGTTCAACATGGACTATTTGGGACACAATGATCAAGTGGACAGCCTCACATTCACACACACATTCTGTCTAATATGACACTTCAGGACACAATGATCGAGGCACAATCATTGTCAGGGGACATCCACGCACGCACACACACTGTCTGACATGGACACTTCAGGAGTAACTAATCAAAGTACACCATCAGGGAGAATCCAAACACACACACACCCACACACACACACACACACGCACACGCACCCCCCCACCCACACATTTTGTCCAACATTGACACTTCAGGAGTAAATGATCAAGGTACATTCACTGTCGGGGGACATCACGCAAGCCACTGAATATCGCCAACTAATTTTTTTAATGCCCCTATTAAACATTACTGTAACTTCCAGGCTAATCAGTGCTGTTCCTCTGTTATTAATCATACTATACACAAACAGCAGTTAAGTACATAAAATGCTGTAAATCAGGAGTGTCAAACTCATTTTTGTTTTTGGGCCAAATCAAGATCATGAAGGCTCTTAAAGGGCCGGTTGTGCCAGAATGTGTTGATAAAACCTGTTCACAAACTGTTAATATGTCAATGAATTCTTAAAATTACATAATATTATTGAAGATCTTTTCAGTCCCTTCAGGAACTAATAATAAATGAAAGTTATTTGCTCACTGTTTAAACAATGGAAATTCTCAAAAAACTGGAGGGATTGATTGATATAAATTGGCAGTAAACAGATAAAAACTGCATTGATATGATTGATAATATAATATTTAATCACACTTAGTGTTTAGTCTAGTCTGTGGAGGACCACATAAAAAGCTACGGCGGGCCAGATTTGGCCCCCGGGCCTTGAGTTTGACACATGTGCTGTAAGTAATAAAAAAAAATTCCACATCGCTTTTGCGTCCCCTCTAGTGCAGTTGCATACAGTAAATAGCCACCTTTTGCGCCATTGACACAGCCCCAGGGTCTCTAGAACCCAAGAGCATTTACTGGTTCTCAACCATAATGAAACTCAATTTGACTTGCCAATCAAGGCGTTGTTATTTTTGTTCGGCAGTAGGAGATCTTGTCACACCCAGAATAAATATTTCAAGGAGATTTCCCTTTGGACTCTACAACCCTTATTGTTTTGAGGGGATTTTAACTTTCAAGCCTCTTCAACCCTTATTTTAGACCACCATGAATCACAATATAGTAGCGTTATGACACTTTATATGATTTAAGATATCAAGAAAGTTTTTGGGGATGTTTTTGTTCCCATAGAAAACAGATAGCATTTCACTATTTACAGTTTCTTTACTTACACAATTCTCCAAAGTTTTTGAAAACATGTTTGTCACTAGAGTGGAGAGATTAATTAATAAACATCAGCAACTCACTGAAAGTCAGTATATATTTAGTGTCCCAATGATCCACAGCGATGGCAGTTCTTCACTTAATAGAAGAGTTTAGATAAAAAGAAACGGTCTGAGAAGATTAGTTCGGCTCTGGAGGAAAACTTGATTATTGTTCCTCAATTCAGGTTTACAAGCAGCAAAGTGACAGACTGATGGAAACATCCAAACTCACACAAAGGTAAAAAAATAATAAAAAATAAAACTGTACAGTCAGGGAAAATAGATATGAAGAAAATACTGTAGCGAATATAGCCACCCAGGTTTAAAGAAGTGTTAAAGAGAGAAGAATAATTTGAGAAACTTACAAAGTTTGCAAATATTTAGACTTTAATTTAAATGAGTTAAATGTGCAAAAACAGCAGATTGTAGAGTTTAACAGCTTTATGGAAGAAGGACAATCCATAACAATCCATCTTGCACTTTGGATACATCCCTTGCTTTCATTTCTCCCAAACGCTTTTTATGATGGTAACCATGACAACAAGGTGTTTTTACAACAAGGTGCACCTGATTACCTCAGAAAACCAAAGTTAAAATCTGAACTATGACCCCAAATCCAGCAGGAGCTGAAACAGAGGTTTCATTTAGGCAGAGCAGAGAGAGGAGGAAGTTCACACTGTGTCTTCTGACCACACAGAGATTTAATGAGGAGCAGCAAATGCAAATGAGGTGGATTAGCAGTACTTGGTGTCATTCAGGATGTGATACAGTGACACATCGTCTCTGATATTTAGAGCCTCAAGACTTTAAATCCAATAGGAAAAAGACCAGAGAGAAAAAACTGATTGAGAAAATAATCAGTATCACCTTCATCCTGGCACTGAAGAAGAACAGAGAGCCGAGGAACCAGACGCTGGAACACAGACAGCTGCAGGAGGAAATACCAGGAAAACACTGTTAAAGTAAGAGAATAAAGTTTCTGCAGGAGGAAAACTGACTTCCTGGTTTGACGTTCTGTCTTCTGGTTTCAGCTTCACTCAGAGCAAAAATGGCTTCCAGATCAGACGATGATCTCTGCTGTCTGGTCTGTCAGGAAATATTTAAGGATCCGGTTATTCTGTCATGCAGCCACAGCTTCTGTAAGGAGTGTTTGAAGAACTGGTGGAGAGTGAAACCAGGAAGAGTGTGTCCAGTTTGTAAAAAGAGATCTTCAAAAGATCCACCACGTAATCTGGCTCTGAAGAATCTGTGTGAGACTTTCTTACAGCAGAGAGAGCAGAGAGCTTCAGAGGATCTCTGCAGTCTGCACTCTGAGAAACTCAAACTCTTCTGTCTGGACCATCAGCAGCCAGTGTGTCACATCTGCAGAGATTCAGAAAAACACACCAAGCACAGATTCAGACCCATGAATGAAGTTGTTCAGCAACACAAGAAGAAGCTTCAGGAAACTCTGGAGCCTTTAAAGAAGAAGCTGGAGCTCAGGAAGAAAGTTCAGAAGAAGTTTGATCAGACAGCAGAACACCTGAAGGTCCAGGCCCGACACACAGAGAGGCAGATTATGGAGCAGTTTAAGCAGCTTCATCAGTTTCTAGCAGAGGAAGAGGAGGACAGGCTGGCTGCACTGAGGGAGGAAGAGGAGCAGAAGAGAGGGATGATGAAGGAGAAGATGGAGGCTCTGAGCAGAGAGATAGCAGCTCTTTCAGACACAGTCAGAGCCACAGAGGAGGAGCTGAGAGCTGCAGACGTCTCATTCCTGCACAACTACAAGGCTGCAGTGGAAAGAGTCCAGCGCTGCCCCCTGCTGGAGGATCCACAGCTGCCCTCAGGAGCTCTGATAGACCAGGCCAAACATCTGGGCAACCTGGCCTTCAACATCTGGAGCAACATGGAGACCATGGTGACCTACACTCCTCTGGTTCTGGACCCAAACACGGCTGGGTCAGAACTCCATCTGTCTGATGATCTGACCAGTTTGACTTATGAAGAGGAACAGCAGCTTCCTGATAATCCAGAGAGATTTGGGGATTACTGTTCTGTTCTGAGTTCTGAGAGTTTTAACTCAGGGAACCACAGCTGGGATGTTGATGTTGGAGACAGTAAAATCTGGATACTTGGTGTGATAGAAGAGTCTGTTCAGAGGAAAGGAAGAATAGATTCCGGATTGTTGGTTATTCAGTTCTATCAAGGTAAATATTCAGCATGTTCTCCTCCAGCTCCTTCCACTCGTCTCTCCGTCCAGAAGAATCTCCAGAGGATCAGAGTGAATCTGGACTGGGACAGAGGAAAACTGTCCTTCTCTGATCTGGATACTAACACACACATACACACCTTCACACACACCTTCACTCGCAAGATGTTTCCATTCTTTGACGTTAATAAAACAGTAAAGATTCTACCGATGAAGATCTCAGTGATCAAACAGCAGCTCTGATGATCTCAGCATGAAGAACAAAAAGTCCAAATGAAACATTATTGATCAGACGATTGATTGCTTTTATGATTTATAGTTTGCTGGTTTTGGTGAATTTCTTAATATCATTTTTAAACTCTGTTTTTAATCAGTAAACTGGACATGATCTCATCATCTGGAGACTTTTTCATATCTTTATGTGTTTTCCACTCTAATGCTTTGAACATTAATTATTTACAACAACGTGATGTAAATAAATTACTAGGATGGTTTTTGAAAACTTGCTCTTTCAATTTTATTTGTGCAGGATTTTAAATGAAAACAATCACAACATGTATCCACATATCAATATATTTCCTTCTGGTTGAATAGTTATTGTTTACATAAATGTTGTCGATTTTTAGTTTATTCCAAATCTGAAGATTTTTTTGTTTTTCTTGTTAATTTTGGAAAGAATTTCATGTAAACAAATGTATCAGCTGGTTTATGGGATCAAATGTTCATCAATGTCTCTTGTTAACCTGAAACAGCAAAAGTAAAACAAATGAAAACATAAAGTTACAAAGTTTATTTTCATTGATGGCTTCAGATTAAACAGGTTTTCTCTTGGTTCATTTCCTTCTGGTTTTCTAATATGAAAAATATTTTTCTCGTCATGTCCGTTTGTGTTTCTGAGCTCTGGTTCTCAAAGGTAAAATCTTCTTCTTCCATCTCCATTCCTCATTATTTCTCTGCCAAGTGTTTAGATGATAACATCAACCCTACACTGAAGCATTGCCATGGAAACCAGGAAGCTGGCGAAGGAGAGCGCAGCAGCGGCGCCGCCGATCTCACTGTGGAGGACTAAAGATGATCGTTTGCACTGATTTAAGGTGTGAAGAACAAAATGTCAGACATGAGCGTGGAGAAAAATATTATTCATGTTGGAAAATAAAATTGTAGCATTTTATTTATTCTTGTTGCCATATTTGTATTATTTGAAGCATTTCATTCATGTCCTCAACCTTCATCGGCTTGTTGGAGTCGACATTCAGATGAAATCCTCTCCAAAATGGCTACCAGACAAGATGGATTCTTTTACTGAAGCCACTTGGAATAAAACTGAGAAATGAAAATACAAACGTCCAGGATTAATACACAATAGCAAACAATACAGCACTGATACGTACAATCACAATGTACTGATGTCACTGCACACAACACTAAAAATTTCATTTAATTTGTAACCAAAAATGTTTTTCGTCAGTTTCTATAAGCTGAATTTCGTACGACTCAGGTTTGGTAAACATTTTATGCAGATATTCTGATGAATGAGTAACATATAAAATAACATGTTTTATACTAAATTACTGTAACTTTTTGAAATATATTTTTACCTGTTCAAAAATGTGAGTACATAACTATTATTTGTTGTGAAAGTATATTTGTTTCAGCATTTTTGACATAAACACACTAAATAGAATAGTTATCACAATATTGTAGCATTATGATAGTTGGTTCAGTCCGACATTATGACAGCAGGGACAGCTGTCACATACTGCATAGGTGATTATCTTTCAGCTGGAAACAAGTTATTTAACCCCAGCTGATGCAATGAGTAACTCCTCATTTCTTAAACAACCATGGCAAAAGACACATCCTGTGGTCATGGAAAAGATGTTAGTTTGTTCAAGAAGGGTCAAATCATTGGCATGTTCAGTTTGCTAGGGAGCATAAAGATTGGACTCTGGAGGAATGGAAGAGGGTCATGTGGTCTGATGAGTCCAGATTTACCCTGTTCCAGAGTAATGGGCGCATCAGGGTAAGAAGAGAGGCAGGTGAAGTGATGCACCCATCATGCCTAGTGCCTACTGTACAAGCCTGTGGGGGCAGTATTATGATCTGGGGTTGCTGCAGTTGATCAGGTCTAGGATCAGCAACATTGTGTGCCCAAAGAATGAGGTCAGCTGACTACCTGAATACACTGAACACTTTGGGATGTGCTGGAGAAGGCTTTGCGCAGGGGTCAGACTCTCCCATCATCACTACAAGATCTTGGTGAAAAATTAATACAACACTGGATGGAAATAAATCTTGTGACACTGCAGAAGCTTATTGAAACAATGCCACAGCGAATGCGGACTGTAATCAAAGCTAAAGGCAGTCCAACAAAATATTAGAGAGTGTGACCATTGTTTGGTGGCGACTTTTATTTTGGCCAAGCAGTGTATTTGCAAAATCACAGATGCAGATCTATGACTTTTATCCTCCACTAGATGGAGCTAAAGGACCAAAATAGGGCAGATTCAGGAAAAGGCAATCATCCTGTCACATAATGTCTTTCAGTCATGCCACAGTTTAACAAAATTTTATGTTTATTTTCGGATACAACAGGAACACATCTATCAAAAACATTTGATTGCACTGAATATTAAAGTCCAGACCTGGAAAAGGATTTAGATTCAATAAATAACTTTATCTATAATAATGTTAATAACTGTTGCTACAATTCTGATCAGCAATACAGTTCATTCAGGCTTTAAGTATCATAATTTCTGAATAATTTCTGAAACCTGGATTAAGATCAAGAGTGACTTTAACTAGACGGTTATAAAATGAGCGATATTATCTTCAGAGACCTGAAGATATATGGCAAAGTAATTCTATATGTGGACAGCTATCTTAGATACAAAATATTTGAAAACATGACTAAAGTGCTAAAAGACATTTTGAGAGCTTAAGAGTCACAACATATATGGAAACAATATAATTGCTAGTTTCATATATTGTTTAATTACAAGACCTAACAGGATCACATCAAACAACGCAACACTAATAGATAATATATTTACTAATTTAATAACTGGATTATTAGTTAATGATATTAGTGATCACTTACCTTTTTCTTGCTTGTAACAACTGCTACATGAAAGACAAAAGTGAGAGCAATCCATGTTTTTAAGAAACATTTTTAAATGCGTTCCAAACAAAAAGAGTAAATAATCAAGTCATACCGTCAGGGAACGGCCACACACTCATACACACATTCTTTCCAACATGGACATTTCAGGACACAATGGTCAAGTTACACCAATGACTAGAGGACAGAAACACACTCACACACAGAAACACACTCACACACATTCTGTCCATTTTGAAACTTCAGAACAAAAAAAGCCACACACACACACACACACACACACACACACACACACACACGAATGCACACCCATTCTGTTCAACATGGACTATTTGGGACACAATTCAAGTGGAAGACACTTCACACACACTTCAGGACACAATGATCAAGGCAATCATTGTCAGGGGACATCCACATACGCACACACACTTTCTGTCTGACAGGACACTTCAGGAGTAACTAATCAAAGTACACCATCAGGGAGCATCCAAACACACACAAACACACACACACAAACACACACACACACACACACACACACACACACCCCCACACCCACACACACACACACACACACAAACAGACAGACAGACCCATTATGTCTAATATGGACAGTTCAATACACAAAAATCAAGCTATACCCACCCACGCACGCACACGCAACCACACCCTTACACACACACACCTACACACACACACACACATAGATCAAACTATCCCCCCTGCCAAGGGACAGCTACACACTGACACACACATTCTGTCCATTATGGAAATGTCAGCAGTATCCAATCAAGTTACACTGTCAGGGGATAGCCACGTGCGCTCATGCACACATGCAAGAACTCACAAACACACATGCATAATGTCCAATATGAACACATCCGAAGAGAGTCATCAAATTATATCCACTGTCAGGGAACAGCCACACATTCACACACGTATTCTGTTCAAAATGGCACTTCAAGACACAATGATCAAGTTACACCATTAGGGGCCAGCCACACAAACTGACCCACATTCTGTCCAACACTTCCTGTTAGGAATTCAGATATTGTAGTGTTATTCCATGAACTGTGCTATTGTTGCAGTTCATTGGCTTCTGTCTCTGCAACACCAGGTTGGTGAACCAGTTTCAGGACCCGACCAGAACCCCTCAGTGTAAATGACCTTGAGAAATAATGAGATTTGGTTTTATATAAAAGCAAGCTTTTATGCAGAAAAATTATGAAATGTTATAATCCATCCATGTCAGCCAAATGGATAAGATACAGAGTTACATTTACCATCATGTAGCTCACCTTATGGATGAAACCAGCTGAGGCAAAGATTGTAGCTAGTTTAGCTTTTATTCTTCTCTGCAATGCATTTCCTCACTAAAGGGTAGTCTGACCAGCTTCATTCTGTTTATGTATGACTGTTGGCACTCATATATAAACATGGCTATGTAAGCGTCAGCATGTGCTTTTAAGCAGATAAAAGAGGCTAAAAGAGATCGAAGAAAAGATGGAATCTACAAGAGTACCGAAGGACATGATGCGGTGTTTTACTGGACCGATATAACAAACACATATTTAACAGGAAGACATTCGGATTAAATAATTAGTGCGGTACTGTTCTGACCCTGGAAAGGATGACAGTATATATTTTATCAATATTTTCAAATGAAGGAATCATTCATTTGATTCCTTCATCAAATCAAAGGAATCAAATGAATTCCTTTGATTTGATTCCTTCAATATTGATTTAATATTTCTTAAATATTAAATATTGATTTAATATTTCTTAAATATTAAATCAATATTTAATATTTAATATTTAAGAAATTTAATATTTCTTAAATATTAAATCAATATTTTAAAAAACTCAACATTTTTGAAATGCTACGTATAACTACTAAGAGCGGCTTAAACCTTGTCACTTAAAGAATGATTTCCGATTATATTTACTAACTGCTATGGTTTTGTAAACATGACAGTAGCAGTTTTTGGAAGGTAACACCAACATAAATGTCTAGATTTGCTATAGCATGAAAATCTGATATCATTGTTCTGACTCTGTGCCATCTGGTCAGATTTTTCTATCCAGTTTCCGACAAAGATACACTGGCAGCTAATAACTCTCTTCAGATGCATCTCACTGATAGAAAACCTGTCAAGCACTGAGCTGATGTGTTTATACTTTAGTCTAAGCTCAAAATAAAAACCTATAAATCTCCCCCGTGTGTCACTGTGATTATTTCATTATGTCTCTGACCGTTTGGATGGACAGAAAGTTTGTTGGGTTTATTTTCCCTTCTTGGCCCCTTAGGGGCTCCGTAGGAAACAGACACCATTTCACGAATTACAGGCCTGTTTCTTTACTTACACAATTCTCCAAAGTTTTGGAAACCATTTGTCACCAGATTGGAGAGGTTTATTAATAATTATCAATAACTCACTGAGAGTCAGTTTAGATTTAGTGTCCCAAAGATCCACAACGATGGCAGTTCATCAATTAATAGAAGAGGGAACCAGTTTATTAGATAAAATGAAACCTGCTGTTGGGGTATTTATTGACTTAAAAAGCATTTTATACAATAGATTATGAAATATTAATCAAGAAACTTACGGTCTGAGAGGATTAGTTTGGCTTTGGAGGAAAAGCTAATTATTGATCCTAAGGGGGAAAACTTAGGTTTACCAGCAGCAACGTGACAGACAGATGGAAGCATGCAGACTCACACACAAAAGTAAAAAATCTTAAAAGGAAAACTGTACAGTCAGGGCAAATTTGTGAAATGAGAAAAATACTGAAGCGAATTTAACACCCACAGGTTCAAAGAAGTGTGAAACAGTGAAATAGTTTGAGAAACTTAGAAAGTTTGCAAATATTTAAACGTTAAGTTAGATGAATTAAATGTGCAAAAAACAGAGTTGTGGAGTTTAAAAGCTTCTCAGAAGAAGGACATGTCATAGTGATCCTTATTGCACTTTGGACACATCTTTTGCTTTCTTTTGTTCCAACAGTTTTTATGATGGCAACCATGACAACAAGGTGTTTTTACAACAAGGTGCAGCTGATTACCTCACAAAACCTGAGTTACAATCTGAACTATGACCCCAAATCCAGCAGGAGCTGAAACAGAGGTTTCATTTAGGCAGAGCAGAGAGAGGAGGAGGAAGTTCACACTGTTCTTCTGACCAAACAGAGATTTAAAGAGGAGCAGCAAAAGCAAATGAGGTGGATTAGCAGTACTTGGACAAGATACAGTGAAACATCGTCTCTGATATTCAGAGCTTTAAATCCAACAGGAAAATGATCAGAGAGAAAAAACTGATTGAGAAAACACTCAGGATCACCTTCATCACTGAGTGACAGACACTGAACAAGAAGTGTCTGTCACTCTTGTTCAGAGAGCTGGGGAACAGGACACTGGAACGCAGACTGCTACAGGAGGAAAAACAAGGAAAGGTAAGAGAATAAAATTTCTGTAGGAGAGAAACTGACTTCCTGGTTTAATTTTCTGTCTGCTATGATTTCAGCTTCACTCAGAGACAAAATGGCTTCCAAGTTAGAGGCGGATCTCTGCTGCCCGGTCTGTAAGGACGTCTTCAAGGATCCAGTTATTCTGTCATGTAGCCACAGCTACTGTAACAAATGTCTGAAAAACTGGTGGAGAGAGAAACCAGTAAGAGAGTGTCCAGTTTGTAAAAGGATATGTTCTAACGATTTTCCACCTTTAAATCTGGCTCTGAAGAATTTGTGTGAGATTTTCTTACAGCAGAGAGAGCAGAGAGCTTCAGAGGATCTCTGCAGTCTGCACTCTGAGAAACTCAAACTCTTCTGTCTGGACCATCAGCAGCCAGTGTGTCTCGTCTGCAGAGATTCAGAAAAACACACCAAGCACAGATTCAGACCCATTGATGAAGTTGCTCAGCGTCACAAGAAGAAGCTTCAGGAAACTCTGGAGCCTTTAAAGAAAAAGCTGGAGCAAAAAATGAAAGTTCAGGAGAAGTTTGATCAGACAGCAGAACACCTGAAGGTCCAGGTCCGACAAACAGAGAGGCAGATTATGGAGCAGTTTAAGCAGCTTCATCAGTTTCTAGCAGAGGAAGAGGAGGCCAGGCTGGCTGCACTGAGGGAGGAAGAGGAGCAGAAGAGAGGGATGATGAAGGAGAAGATGGAGGCTCTGAGCAGAGAGATAGCAGCTCTTTCAGACACAGTCAGAGCCACAGAGGAGGAGCTGAGAGCTGCAGATGTCTCATTCCTGCACAACTACAAGGCTGCAGTGGAAAGAGTCCAGCGCTGCCCCCTGCTGGAGGATCCACAGCTGCCCTCAGGAGCTCTGATAGACCAGGCCAAACATCTGGGCAAGCTGGCCTTCAACATCTGGAGCAACATGCAGACCATGGTGACCTACACTCCTCTGGCTCTGGACCCAAACACGGCTAGTAAAAAACTCCATCTTTCTGAAGATTTGACCAGTTTGACTAGAAGAAAGAAACAGCAGCTTCCTGATAACCTAGAGAGATTTGATTTTTACTGTTCTGTTCTGAGTTCTGAGGGTTTTAACTCAGGGAAGCACAGCTGGGATGTTGATGTTGGAGACAGTTCAATCTGGAGAGTTGGTGTGTTAGAAGAGTCTGTTCAGAGGAAGGGGAGCATGAAGTCTGGATGTTTGGTTATTCAGTTCGATGAAGGTAAATATTCAGCATGTTACTGGGACAGAGGAAAGCTGTCCTTCTCTGATCTGGATACTAACACACACATACACACCTTCACACACACCTTCACTCACAAGATGTTTCCATTCTTCAACACTAATAAAACCTTAAAGAGGTACTGATGAAGATCTCAGTGATCAAGCAGCAGCTCTGATGATCTCAACATGAAGAACAAAAAGTCCAAATGAAACATTATTGATCAGATGATTGATTGGTTTTATTATTGATTGTATAGTTTGTTGGTTTAGTGAATGTCTTAATATCATTTTTAAACTCTGTTTTTAATCAGGAAACTTGATATGAACTGATCAACTGGGGACTTTTTTTATATCTGTCTTTGTTTTAAACTGTAATGTTTTGAACATTTATTATTTACAACTTGATGTAGATAAATTACTAGATTGGTAATTGAAAACTTGGTTTTTCAATTTTACTTGTGAAGGATAAGAAAATTATAAAACACAAATTGATGAAAAGGAATTACTAGATGATTGAAAGCATAAGGATAATGTTAATAAATGTATCAGTAGCTAATGAGTGTATTTTGATTTTCAACACCACTAAAATCTTTCTGTGAGTTTATACATTTTTGCTGTTTCCATTTTTTACAAAATTTAGGAAATTAAAACAGCTTTACCATCACAACATGCATCCAACTATCGACACTGACTGCTTAACTGGTAAACAAAATAAAGGAAAGCAAAATCCTAGATGAGAAGAATTAGCAACAATATAAATGGATTATCTCAACTTCACCTTCTGGTCAGAAATTCAGAAAGTAATCTATTTTTCTTTTACTACATTATTATTTGTTCAGACGAGCTGCTTCCAACCCAAACCTGAAGTTATTTTGTTTTTCTTCATTTTGGAAGAATTTCATGCGAACAAATCTTTCAGCTACTTCATGGGAACAAAGTATTATATTTTATGAATGTCTCTTGTTAATTAAAACAGCAAAAATAAAACCAATAAAAACAAATAACGTTATCAGGTTTGTTGGGATTAATGTCTTTGTTCATCTGCAGCTAAAAATCCTCTGACATCCAACTGTTATTCTCCATTGTATTCAGCACCGTCTGTCCAACTCTACTGGGTCAGAAACCATCGACGATGGAAGTAGATCACCCTTTGGATTGTTCTGGATTGTTGACTATCTAAATGGCAGACCACAGTTTGTGTATCAGACAGTGTTGCCAGCAACACAGGGGCTCCACAGGGAACTGTCCTCTCCCCCTTCCTCTTCACGCTCTACACATCCGACTGCGCTGTTGTTCTCAGACCTGTTATCTCCAGAGGACTCAGCTGTGGTTGGGTGTATCAGTGAGGGTGAAGAACCTGAGTTCTGGGCTGCTGTGGACAACTTTGTCACATGGTGTGGGTACCACCTACAGCTCAATATTACAAAAACCAAGAAACTGGTGGTGGATCTTAGGAGGAGGACCAGGATGCTGGTGACCCCTATTACCATCCAGGGGTCAATGTAGACATTGCAGTGAACAAGATCCAGCTTCTGCAAGTGAGGATCGGACCTTCAAGGGCCCCCTCCCTTGGCACTCGACCCTTTTTGCCCCTCCTAACACTCCATTGAAAAGCCCAGGCCTAGCCTGATGTTTCCTAATCAGGTTGGGCCCGGCCTGGCTCCATGGGTAAAAGCCTGGCCACCAGGTGCTCTCCAACATGCCCCACCTCCAGCCCTGGTTCCAGTGTGGTGCCCCTGTGACCTGCGGCCGTGCAAGAGAACACTAAATCCGTGTTTCTTTGTCATCATAAGTAGTCTTTGGGCTGCACTTTGTCTGGTCCCTCACCTAGGACCGGTCTGCCTTGAGTGACCCTACCAGGGCATAAAATCCCAGACAGCATAACTCCTAGGATCATTGGGACCCTCAAACACCTCCACCACAATAAGGTGGCAGCCTAAGGAGAGGAGAAACATTAATGTTCTCATTAAAATCTGATTTTCTTCTATGATTTTAAAGATTATTGGCTTCTCTGTCATCAAGTAAGGTTGTTTTCTTTTATCCAGGATGTAAGTGTTCCTTTATTTTCTTTCATTATCAGAGTAAAAATGTATTAATCTGTTGATTTGAGGTGGACCGAACCCACAAACAATCCAAAAGCAGGAAGTGGACCACAGTGCAAGGCATTCTGGATAAACACAACCAAAACAAACATGCTAACTAGCATAAGGGGGAGAAATCTTTCTAACCGATTTCACAGTTTTCAGTTTTTTCTTCAATCAAATCTAAAAAAATAGGAAAACTGGACACTGTTGATTAGAAGGCCTTTAAAATAGAAATTAAGCTGTTTGGGAGGAAAATATTTACAAATCATGGATGCAGAACAGATCTATGTATTTTATCCTCCACTAGATGGAGCTAAAGGACCTATAAACAAATTGAGGAAGAGACAATCATCCTGTTACATTATGTCTTTCTTTCATGTCAGAATTGGCTAAAACTTTATCTTTTGTTATGGATAAAACATTCATTACACTGAATATTAAAGTCCAGAGCTGAAAAAGGATTTGGATCCAGAAAATAACTTTATCTATAAAAATGCTAACATCTGTTGCTACTATTCTTCTCAGCAATACAATTTGACTGTTAAAGCAGATAATAAAGTTTCCATCATACATTTCAACAGCTGACACGTATATGTAAATTTTAACAGCATCAAGACTGTTTAAGCCAGTTCTATCAGCATTTCAGTGTCATAAATATCTCTGAAAACTGGATTAATTTCAAGACAGGGCAGACTTTAACTAGACTATGAAATCAGAAAGACTGGTGGCAGAGTAGCTGTGTATGTGGACAGCAATCTTAGATTTAAAATACTTGAAAACATGACTAAAATGCTAAAAGACGTTTTGAGAGCTTAACTGTCAAAATATATGTGGAAAAAATTAAATTTTTAGTTGCATATATAGGATCTTTTTTATCTGAAGATTTTAATATTTAATCCTAAATGCAATCTGAGCCTTTTCCCTCAAATTATAAGGCCTAACAGGATCACATTTAACAGCGTAAAATTAATAGATGATATATTTACTAATTTAATACATAACAGTTCAATAACTGCATTATTAGATTATGATATTAGTGATCACTTACCTGTTTTGTTGCTTGTAACAATTGCTACATGAAAGATAAGAATGAGATCAATCCATGTTTTAAAAGAGTAATTATTTAGATAATTCATTTAAAGATGAATTATCTAAATAATCTGGGTGTCAGTATTGAAAGAAAATGACATGAATAATCCACTAAATAATTTTGGAAATATTTTAAAATCATTATTGGACAATAACTGTCCTAATTGTGGTGGATGGTCCTACCACCACCACAATTAGGTGTTAGTATTTTTTTTATTTTTTTAGTTACAGTTTATAGTCTGTTTAGACCTATATTTTCTAATGGGTTCACACTTTAGTTAATGTCTGTCTGAATGGTTTATTTACACTTGTTTTTTGTTTTGTTTGAGGTGCTGCTGATAAACCAGCTGGAAGAGGGACTGGAACAAACCATTTGTTGTCTGAAGGGAGGAAACTTGTTTTAAGTTGTTCTTAATTAGTTAATTTTGTCATTTACATATTCACTTATTATTTGGGTTAAGTTAAAGTTACTTTGCTTTATTTGTTTCATAAAGCACTTTAGCTAATTTTGTATTTGTTCTTTCGTTATGTTGTGCCACCCTCATGTGGTAAATTTAGGTTACTCCACCCCTAGTTTTGTTTTTTGTTTTCAGGTCAGTTTTTGTGTTTAGTTAGAGTTCAGTTGACCTCAGCTAAATTAGTTCCAAGTTTGTTATTTATACTTTTTGATTCATTTTTGTATGAAATCTTTCATCTTTGTTTACCAAATTTTTTGAAGTATTAAATTGAATTTTTTTCTATTTTGAACACTTTTTGTCCTCGTTTGAGTTTGGTCCTCCACACTAATGAAAAGAGTAAATAATCAAATCATACCATCAGTCGACAGCTACACACTCACACACTCATTCTGTCCGACGTGGACACTTCAGGACACAAAGGTCCAGTTACACCAAACATTAAAGGACAGCAACACATTCATACACACACACACGCGCACACACACACACCCCCGCACACACACACACACACACACACACACACACACACACACACACACACACACACACACACACACACACACACACACACACATTCTCTCCAATATGGACACTTTGGAACACAATGATGAAGTTATACCCACCGCCAGGGGACAGTCACACACTCACCCCAAAATTTACGGTCCTGGAGTGGCTTTGAAAGAACCAGTTTACGGTCCTGGAGCGGACAACCCGTTAGCACAACTCAACCCCATAGAAAACATTTGGAGGGAGTGGAAAGCCCCAAACCATCTCTGCTGTAGCGGAGATCTTCATGGAGGAATGGGCTAAAATACCAGCTACAGTTTGTGCCGAGAGTTACGTAAGATATACTGAAAACATTTGACCTCCAACCTCTGTCATTGCCAACAAAGGATATATAACAAAATATTGAGGTGAACTTTTGGTATTAACCAAATACTTATTTTACACCATTTGCAAGTAAATACTTGAAAGAAATCAGACAATGTGATTTTTTAGATATGTTTTCTCATATTGTCTCTTATAGTTGAGATCTACCTACGACATCAATTTCTGGCCTCTCTGATCTTTACAAGTGGGAGAATTTGGACAATTGGTGGCTGACTAAATACTTTTTTCCCCACTGTATGTTAATTTCAACGTCTCACATGGGGATCCAGAAATGTTCAGAAGATCAGGACAATGCTTCAGATTCAGTGGAAATTTGGATTCAAACTTCAGAATCATGACTTTGTTACACGGCGTTGCATAACAAAAACACTAATATGGAGAAAGGTGAATGATTAGAGGTAAGCAGGGATGAATGCTAAAGCAGGATAAGCCAGAAGTCAGATTAACTTATGACACCTGATGGAGAACAAGGCTGTGGGAGCAGAAAGTGATGAACCAGGTGGAGTCTGTGGCTGCCATGATGACTCCCACCTTGGGCTGATATATAAAGTCAGCTGATCTCTTTATCACTTATCGTTTAGCTTCATGTGTCGGATAACCTGAGACCTTCTGCATCGCTGCATTTAGAAACATTATCAAATGTTGTGGGGTCCCTCAGGGGTCCATCTTGGATCTCCTCTTACTTGATACCTCCATGATCCTGTTAGCTCAAGTTATGATAGGAAATAAGATTAGCTGGCATACCTATGCAGGTGATACTCAGCTCTTCATCATGATGACCTTTAGTGACTCTGAACCATCCAAGAACAAATCAATGCATGAAGGTGCAATAAAACCAGTTTCTAAGTATTTGAAACAACATGAAAGTTTTGTTGATACTCCTCCATCAGCAATGGACGAGTATCAATAGTGAGTTTCTATTATACTTCCTGTTATTTTAAATTTTTGAATTTCTTACTAATATTTTGGTTTACATTTATAGTATTTTCTCCAATTACACTATCTCAGTTTTTAGCCACATTTTAAAAATGTCAAAAATTTTTTTAAAACTTTGCATCAAAGCATTATTTATTCTGATACTGATCATTTGAAAATGGGCAAAGTTTCCCTCAACATCCAACACTGCCTTCATCTCCAGGACTGCAGTGTTTTTCCTACTTCAGATATACATGGAATCCTCCAAATGGTCCCACATCTTTATCTCAAGTTTGGAATTTAAACAGAAACCTTGAAATACAGGAAAGACAGGAAATAGTTCAGAAAGAACAAAGCTCATAAAGAACACACCCAGGATCACCTGTGGACGGCAGGTGTTTTGGTCACCTGCCTTCCACCAAACTACCGACTCAGGACAGACTGAAGGAAACCAGAGAGAAAACTGAGAAACCAGACACTGGAACACAGACTGCTGCTGGAGGAAATAACAAGGAAATCAAAGTGCAAGTAAGAGAATAAAGTTTCTGCAGGAGAGAAACTGACTTCCTGGTTTGACGTTCTGTCTGCTGTGGTTTCAGCTTCACTCTGAGACAAAATGGCTTCCAGATCAGACGATGATCTCTGCTGTCCGGTCTGTCAGGAGATATTTAAGGATCCGGTTATTCTGTCATGCAGCCACAGCTTCTGTAAGGAGTGTCTGCAGAACTGGTGGAGAGGAAAACCAGTAAGAGAGTGTCCAGTTTGTAGGAGGAGATCTTCAAGACATAATCCACCCTGTAATCTGGCTCTGAAGAATCTGTGTGAGACTTTCTTACAGCAGAGAGAGCAGAGAGCTTCAGAGGCTGCACTCTGAGAAACTCAAACTCTTCTGTCTGGACCATCAGCAGCCAGTGTGTCACATCTGCAGAGATTCAGATTTACACAAAAACCACAGATTCATACCCATTGATGAAGCTGCTGAGCAACACAAGAAGAAGCTTCAGGAAACTCTGGAGCCTTTAAAGAAGAAGCTGGAGCTCAGGAAGAAAGTTCAGGAGGAGTTTGATCAGACAGCAGAACACCTGAAGGTCCAGGCCCGACACACAGAGAGGCAGATTATGGAGCAGTTTAAGCAGCTTCATCAGTTTCTAGCAGAGGAAGAGGAGGCCAGGCTGGCTGCACTGAGGGAGGAAGAGGAGCAGAAGAGAGGGATGATGAAGGAAAAGATGGAGGCTCTGAGCAGAGAGATAGCAGCTCTTTCAGACACAGTCAGAGCCACAGAGGAGGAGCTGAGAGCTGCAGACGTCTCATTCCTGCACAACTACAAGGCTGCAGTGGAAAGAGTCCAGCGCTGCCCCCTGCTGGAGGATCCACAGCTGCCCTCAGGAGCTCTGATAGACCAGGCCAAACATCTGGGCAACCTGGCCTTCAACATCTGGAGCAACATGGAGACCATGGTGACCTACACTCCTCTGGTTCTGGACCCAAACACGGCTGGTTCAGATCTCCATCTGTCTGAAGATCTGACCAGTTTGACTTATGGAAAGGAACAGCAGCTTCCTGATAATCCAGAGAGATTTAGGGATTATTGCTGGTCTGTTCTGAGTTCTGATGGTTTTAACTCAGGGAACCACAGCTGGGATGTTGATGTTGGAGACAGTGATGATTGGAGACTTGGTGTGATTGAAGAGTCTGTTCAGAGGAAGGGAACCATAAAGTATGGATGGTTGGCCATATGGTTCGATGAAGGTAAATATTCAGCAGGTTCTCCTTCAGCTCCTCCCACTTGTCTCTCCATCCAGAAGAATCTCCAGAGGATCAGAGTGAATCTGGACTGGGACAGAGGAAAGCTGTCCTTCTCTGATCTGGATACTAACACACACATACACACCTTCACACACACCTTCACTGACAAGATGTTTCCTTTCTTCTGCACTAATAAAACCTTAAAGATGGAACCGATGAAGATCTCAGTGATCAAACAGCAGCTCTGATGATCTCAACATGAGGAACAAAAAGTCCAAATATAACATTATTTGATCAGATGATTGATTATATAGTTTGCTGAATTTCTTATTGTCATTTTTAAACTCTGTTTTTAATCAGGAAACTGGAGACGTTTTCACACCTTTCTGTGTTTTGCACTGTAATGTTTTGAACGTTTATTATTTACAAGTTGATGTAAATAAATTAATTGGTTTTTGAAAACTTGCTCTTTCAATTTTACTTGTGATGGATCATAAATGACTATCACAACATGTATCCACATATCAATATATTTCCTTCTGGTTGAATAGTTGTTGTTTACATAAATGTTTTAGGTTATCAGTTTTTTCCAAACCTGAAGATTTTTTTTGTTTTTCTTCGTTATTTTGGAAGAATTATATGTAAACAAATATATCAGCTGGTTTATGGGAACAAATGTTCATGAAAGTGTCTTGTTAACCTGAAACAGCAAAAATAAAACCAGTAAAAACAAATAAAGTTACACATTATTTCTTCATAGATGGCTTCAGATTAAACATGCATCATTAAATGATACATCAAGTCTTCTGATAACAGATGACTTGATTTTATTGGTCAGAGTGGAGGAACGTCACCCTCAGGCCTTTAAAAATGAAATGATGTGAAGAAATCAAAACAAGGCGTCTAAATGGATCCTGTGGGGAACAAAGACCAGCTGCTCCACTAAACACTAAACGCAAAGGAAGGAGCTCAGGATTAGGATCCAGTTTTACTTTCTGGTTGTTATTTAGCTTATTTCCTGACTGACTTTCATTTCACTATAAAAACATGATGAATAATTAAAGGAAGGCCACAGTTCAGGTAAAGACTCTGATGGATTTTATCAACATGATTGTTGAAATATTATAGAGGAACAAACATGCCATCCACAGAAGCTCTGGTTATGAAACATAAACTCAGGTTGGCCTGAAATCCCTTCATTTAGCTGGCAAAGGGCCATCGATTAGGTTAAGAATGTATTTCAGTGAAATTAGAGCCAATAAGCAACATGTTAGTAATAAAAAAGGTTTTTAGTTCTTGGTCATCATTTTTATCGTTGACTTTTTGTTTTCTGCTCTGTGTGACTCAGAACTACAGAAAAAAATGCAGACGGACAGGAACATGAACGTTAAAACTTTAAAACAGGTTTTTCTTGCTTTGGTCAATCCTCTTAGGTTTCTCCCACAGGACACTGTAAAAACATGGCAGTGAAATTGACATGAAAACTGAACAGAAAAATACTCTAAAAATACTGTTAAACAAAACGTTTTTTCTTATTTTACAGCAACAATTTGTGAGTTTAATCAAGTTTATTTATTAAAACTACAAAAAACTGATAAATATTGTAATAGCCAATAGAAAAATCTGTGAATAAAACATTCAAATACTGAATGAATTATGGTTTTTGCATTTTGTCTGTTTTTCAAAACAAAACATAAAAGTTACTTTAAAAAATCTATGTTGTTTTCATTATATAGAGATTAACCTTAAAATTTCATTTCTGTAATTCAGCTGTTATGTTGGTCACTGTAAAATAATTTACATATTTTTCTAGTAGAGATAATTAATTAACATCTGTCATTTCCACAGCTACAATAGTTTTCCTGTAAACACACTTTATTTTTTACATTCTTTACAGTGCAGCAGAGGCTTCCTGCTGCACTGTAGGCCTCTGCTTACAGTGTCTCCTTCTTTTTAGTTACATTTCCATCTCTTCGCATATTAATGAGGTTTCTCCTCGGTTTTCTCTCCACCATACTGAAGAGCAAAGAGCTGTGGAAGGGCACCAGAAACGAACCTGTAGACCTGCAGCAGGCTGGGAAGACTGAATCTGCAGCTTGGTGTGAAGAAATCAAATAATTAGACCACTGATTATATCCCTCCATCAGGGGCTCCATGCAAGATCTCACCCTGTGGGGTCCAAATGATCACAAAAAACTATGAACAAAAATGCAAGAACCACTTGGTGGGACCTGGTGAAATACTAGTCCAGGCTGGGACTAAAGTAACAAAGGCTACTGTCAGTAATGCACTCAGCTGCCTATAATCCTGCCGTCTCAGACGTTCCCCTGCTGAAGCCGGTACTTTCCTGGTCCGTCTGAAGTTTGCTAGAGATCATTTAGATATTCCAGAAGAACACTGAGGGAATGTCATATGGTCGGATTAAACCAAAAAGGAACTGTTTCGTAGAAACCCAACTCATTGTGTTCGGAGGAGAATAAATGCTGAGCTGCATCCAAAGACCAACAGGCCTACTGTGAAGCATGGGAGTAGCAGCATCATGCTGTGGAACTGTTTCTCTGCAAAGGGACAATTATGACTGATCCGTGTGCATGAAAGAACGAAAGAGGTCATTTACCATGAGATTTTGAGTGCAAAGGTCTTTCCATCACCAAATGGCATCAAAGATGAAATGTGGCTGCATCTTTCAGCCTGACAATGATCCCGATCACACCACCAGGGGGAGCAAAGGACTGGCTTTGTAAGAAGCAGTTTAAGGTCCTGGAGTGGCCTTATAAGAACCAGTTTAAGGTCCTGGAGTGGCTTTGTAATAACCAGTTTAAGGTCCTGGAGTGGCTTTGTAATAAACAGTTTAAGGTCATGGAGTGGCTTTGTGAGAACCAGTTTAAGGTCCTGGAGTGGCTTTGTAAGAACCAGTTTAAGGTCCTGGAGTGGCTTAGTCAATGTCCTGATCTCCACCCCATAGAAAACCTTTGCAGGGAGTTTAAAGCCCAAACCATCTCTGCTCTACAGGAGATCTCTGTGGAGGAATGGGCTAAAATACCAGCTACAGTTTGTGTCAAACTTGTGAAGATGTACAGAAAACATTTGACCTCTGACCTCTGTCATTGCCAGCAAAGAATATTTAACAAAGTATTGAGATGAACTTTTTGCTATTAACCAAATACTTATTTTACACCATTTGCAAGTAAATACTTTAAAGAAATGTGATTTTCTAGATATATTTTCTCATATTGTCTCTTGTAGTGGAAATCAACCTGTGTTGTAAATTTCTGGCCTCTCTCATCTTTATAAGTGGGAGAACTAGCAAAAATACTTTTTTCCCCACTGTATGTTAATTTCAACATCTCACCTGGGGATCCAGAAATGTTCAGAAGATCAGGACAATGCTTCAGATTCAGTGGAAATCTGGATTCAAACTTCAGAATCATGACTTTGTTACACAGCGTTGCATAACAAAAACACTAATATGGAGAAAGGTGAATGATTAGAGGTAAGCAGGGATGAATGCTAAAGCAGGATAAGCCAGAAGTCAGATTAACTTATGACACCTGATGGAGAACGAGGCTGTGGGAGCAGAAAGTGATGAATCAGGTGGAGTCTGTGGCTGCCATGATGACTCCCACCTTGGGCTGATATATAAAGTCAGCTGATCTCTTTATCACTTAGCGTTCAGCTTCATGTGTCGGATAACCTGAGACCTTCTGCATCGCTGCATTTAGCAACATTGTCAAACGGCTGGGATGGTAAAATGAGCTCAGAGAGGCTTGTGAAGGAGAAAATGTTTTATTTGCATCAAACAATGTTCCTTTATGTATCAGATGAATGTAATGTTATTGTATCTTAGTCAAGATGTTTTTCTATGCGGCTTCACAGAATGAACAAACTAATTGAACAAGATGTGTCAGCTGAAGTTTTCCAGGCCGGTCGTCTGGAACTTATTGTTTTTCCTGTGGCTTTCCTTAGACTGCAAGGACCTTTTTATCAGAGTTGACAAAAATCACACGTGGGGTCCTTCAAGGCTCCACTTTGGGACTCCTCTTATTTAACACCTACATGATCCTGGTAGCTCAGGTAATAACAAGAAATAAGATTAGCTAGCGTAAATATGCAGATGATACTCAACTCTACATTATGATGACTTTAAGTGACTTTGAACCATCCAAGAACAAATCAGTGCATGGAGGTGCAATAAAGCCTGTTTATAAGTATTTGAAATAACATGAAAGTGTAGTTGATACTCCTCCATCAGTAATCTCAGTTTTTAGCCAGAATATAAAAATGTCAAAAAAATCAATCAAATTTCCATCAAAGGATTTTTTATTCTGAACAAGATTAGCTAGAAGGAAAAGTTTCCCTTCATGTGAAAGATCATTGTTGGAGAAATTGTGCCTTTATTAATCAAATATTAGTTATTCTCATATAACTTTGTCGTATTATCTTTCTTTTATGTCTTTGTTGTTTAACCTCATTGTAGAATTAAGAATGTTTCTATGTTGTTGATTCACTCTGATTCCTTTCTTCAGAAGATCTGACTGATGGGAAGCAGAGACAGCAGGTTCCTGCAGTGTCATCTCTTTATTAGGAGTTTCTGCTACGTTGACCTGTTGGATTGCTATAATCTCTGTGAAGATTAACTACATGTTCTGTTAAACTCTGTGTCCGGGACGAGATTATCTAGTGCAGAATAATTTGTGACTTAGATAGTAAATGACAATCAGCGCTGTAGCTATGTGATCAAGTGTTTTCCCCTCCTTTAGAGCTGCAGCGTCCTTGTGATTAGGGATCCTGAAAACAATAAAAAGAGAGGGGCAGACAAATGTGGCTTCAGAGCGGCAGGAGATTGTAACTGAAGGCACATCTCTGTCTGTTCTCCTCGCGAGTAGAAAGAATCTAACTCTCTTGTCTTTCCTGTGTTGGCATAAATCATGTTCATAGGTGTTTAACCCTAACAATCATCTTCATCTCCAGGATGCAGTGTTTTCTCAAAAACCATAGATTTACAGGAAATCCTCCAGAGGGCGCCACATCTTTGCCTCAAGTCTGGAATTCAAACAGGAACCTTGAAATACAGGAAAGACAGGAAATAGTTCAGAGAGAAAAACCCATAAAGTAAACACTCAGGATCATTTCTGTCACCTGCCTTACACCAAACTACCGACTCAGGACAGACGGAAGGCGACCAGAGAGAAAACTGAGGAACCAGACGCTGGAACACAGACTGCTGCTGGAGGAACAACAAGGAAACCAAAATTAAAGTAAGAGAATAAAGTTTCTTCAAGAAGGAAAGCGACATCTTTGTTTGACGTTCTGTCTGCTGTGGTTTCAGCTTCACTCTGAGACAAAATGGCTTCCAGATCAGACGATGATCTCTGCTGTCCGATCTGTCTGGAGAAATTTAAGGATCCGGTTATTCTGTCGTGCAGCCACAGCTTCTGTAAGGAGTGTCTGCAGAAATACTGGAGAGAGAAACCAGGAAGAGAGTGTCCAGTTTGTAAAAGGAGATCTTCTAAAGAGGAACCACCCTGTAATCTGGCTCTGAAGAATCTGTGTGAGACTTTCTTACAGCAGAGAGAGCAGAGAGCTTCAGAGGATCTCTGCAGTCTGCACTCTGAGAAACTCAAACTCTTCTGTCTGGACCATCAGCAGCCAGTGTGTCACATCTGCAGAGATTCAGATTTACACATTAGCCACAGATTTAAACCCATCAATGAAGCTGCTGAGCAACACAAGAAGAAGCTTCAGGAAACTCTGGAGCCTTTAAAGAAGAAGCTGGAGCTCAGGAAGAAAGTTCAGGAGGAGTTTGATCAGACAGCAGAACACCTGAAGGTCCAGGCCCGACACACAGAGAGGCAGATTATGGAGCAGTTTAAGCAGCTTCATCAGTTTCTAGCAGAGGAAGAGGAGGCCAGGCTGGCTGCACTGAGGGAGGAAGAGGAGCAGAAGAGAGGGATGATGAAGGAGAAGATGGAGGCTCTGAGCAGAGAGATAGCAGCTCTTTCAGACACAGTCAGAGCCACAGAGGAGGAGCTGAGAGCTGCAGACGTCTCATTCCTGCACAACTACAAGGCTGCAGTGGAAAGAGTCCAGCGCTGCCCCCTGCTGGAGGATCCACAGCTGCCCTCAGGAGCTCTGATAGACCAGGCCAAACATCTGGGCAACCTGGCCTTCAACATCTGGAGCAACATGGAGACCAAGGTGACCTACACTCCTCTGGTTCTGGACCCAAACACGGCTGGGTCAGAACTCCATCTGTCTGATGATCTGACCAGTTTGACTTATGAAGAGGAACAGCAGCTTCCTGATAATCCAGAGAGATTTGGACTTTACTCCTATTCTGTTCTGAGTTCTGATGGTTTTAACTCAGGGAACCACAGCTGGGATGTTGATGTTGGAGACAGTTTATACTGGAGACTCGGTGTGATAGAAGAATCTGTTCAGAGGAAGGGAGTCATAGAGTCTGGATTGTTGTTTATACGTTTTATTTTAGGTAAATACTCAGCACATTCTCCTCCAGCTCCTTTCACTCGTCTCTCAGTCCAGAAGAATCTCCAGAGGATCAGAGTGAATCTGGACTGGGACAGAGGAAAGCTGTCCTTCTCTGATCTGGATACTAATACACACATACACACCTTCACACACACCTTCACTCACAAGATGTTTCCATATTTCTGCACTACTAATACCTTAAAGATTCTACCGATGAAGATCTCAGTGATCAATAGCAGCTCTGATGATCTCAGCATGAAGAACAAATGATTGATCAGATGATTGATTAGTTTTATGATTGATAGTCTGCTGGTTTGGTGAATTTCTTAATATCATTTTTAAACTCTGTTTTTAATCAGGAAACTGGAGATGATCTGATTATGTGGGGACGTTTTCATATCTTTATGTTTTCCACTTTAATGTTTTGAACATTGTTTATATTTACCACATCTTCATGTAAATAAATTACTATCTGTGGTTTTTGAAAACTTGCTCTTTCAATTTTACTTGTGAAGGATTATAACATGAAAATTATCACAAAATATATCCACATGCAATATATTTGTGGTTGAATAGTTATTTACATAAATGTTGTCGATTATTAGCCGTTTCCAAACCTGAAGTTTTTGTTTCTTATTAATTTTGAAAGAATTTCATGTAAACATGAATTTCATGTTCATGTTCCTCTCATGAACATTTTTTTGAGGAAATGTTCATGAATGTCTCTTGTTAAACTGAAACAGCAAAAATAAAACCAATAAAAACATAAAGTTACAAAGTTTCTTTTCATTGATGGCTTCAGGTTAAACACGCATCAATAAATGATACATTAATATTTTCTCTCATCCTTCTGATGAAAGACTTGATTTTATTGGTCAGAGTGGAGGAACGTCACCCTCAGGCCTTAAAAGATGAAATGATGTGAAGAAATCAAAACAAGGCGTCTAAATGGATCCTTTGGGGAACAAAGACCAGCTGCTCCACAAAACACTAAATGCAAAGGAAGGAGCTCAGGATTAGGATCCAGTTTTACTTTCTGGTTGTTATTTAGCTTATTTCCTGACTTTCATTTTATTTAATCTCCTGTGCAACTATAAAAACATGATGAATGATTAAAGGAAGGCCACAGTTCAGGTAAAGACTCTGATGGATTTTATCAACATGATTGTTGAAATATTATAGAGGAACAAACATGCCATCCACAGAGGCTCTGGTTATGAAACATAAACTCATGTTGGCCTGAAATCCCTTCATTTAGCTGGCAAAGGGCCATCGATTAGGTTAAGAATGTATTTCAGTGAAATTAGAGCCAATAAGCAAAATGTTAGTAATAAAAAAGGTTTTTAGTTCTTGGTCGTCGTTTTTATTGTTGACTTTTTGTTTTCTGCTCTGTGTGACTCAGAACTACAGAACAAAATGCAGACGAACAGGAACATGAACGTTAAAACTTTAAAACAGGTTTTTCTTGCTTTGGGCAATCCTCTTAAGTTTCTCCCAGAGCACACTGTAAAAACATGGGAGTGAAGTTGACATAAAATCAACAGAAAAATACTTTAAAAAAACTGTGAAACTAGATGATTTTTTCCTATTTTACAGCAACAATACATGAGTGTAATCAACTTTATTTATTAAAACTGCAAAAACACTGAAAAATATTGTTATAGACAATCGCAAAATCTGTCAATACGACAGTCAAAAACTGAATAAACTTTGGTTTTTGCATTTTGTCTGTTGTATTTCATAGAGATTAACTTTAAATTTTCGTTAATGTAATTCAGCTGTGATGTTGGTCACTGTAAAATAATTTACATATTTTTCCAAGTAGAGTTAATTAGTTACCATTTGTCATTTCCACACCTGCAACAGTTTTCCTGTAAACACACTTTATTTTTCATATTTTTTACAGTGCAGCAGAGGCTTCCAGAGTTCTTCTCCTCAACTAAATTACTTCCTCATTCTTGTCTCCAAGTTACGTTTCCATCTCTGCGCATGTTAATGAGGTTTCTCCTCGGTCTTCTCTCGGTTCGTTTCCTCTGGTTTTCTAATAATAAAAAACATTTTCCTCGTCACGTCGGTTCGTGTTGCTGAGCTCCAGATCCCAAAGTTAAGAACTTCTTCTTCCATCTGCATTCCTCATTATTGCTCTGGCAAGTGTTTGGATGATAACATCATTGCAAAACTGAAGCGTTGCCATGGAAACCAGGAAGGTGGCGGAGGAGAGCACAGTAGCGGCGCAGCCGATCTCACTGTGGAGGACCAAGGATGATCGTTTCAACCGATTTAAGGTGTGAAGAATAAAAATGGCAGACCTGAGAGTGTAAAAACCTTAATTCCTGTGGGAACAATATAATTTTCTGTAACATTTTATTTCGCCTTAATGCCATCTTTGTATTATTTGAAGCATTTCTGTCATGTCCTCAACCTCCATCGCCTTATATAAGTGTCGACATTCAGATGAACTCCTTTCCAAAATGGCCACACAGACAAGATGGCTTCAGGTAAGTCTTTACTAAATACAGTTGGAGCTAAACTGAGAAATGAAAATACAAACTGTTGGATAAATTGTGATGTTATTAATCAAATATTTGTTATTCTCATTCATCTTTATAATGTATCTTTTCTTATATGCTTTTATTGTTTAATTTCATCTTAGAGTTAAGAATGTTTCTGTATAGTTGCATTACTCTGATTCCTTTCTCAGAAGGCCTCACTGAAGGAAAGCAGTGACAACAGGTTTCTGCAGGTTATCTCTCAGCGGGAAGCAAGGCCTCTTTGATCGACTGGATGCTATGAAACTATGACCATGAAGATGTACAACTTGCTCTGTTTAACCCTGTGTCTGGAACGAGACCATCAAGTGCAAGATATCTTGTGTTTTAGTTAGTGATTGTCATTGGCGCTGTAGTTATGTGATAAAGTGTTTCCCCTTCCTTTAGAGTTACAGTGTTTCTTTGTGATTAGGGTTCCTGAAAACAATAAAAAGAGGAGCAAGAAAATGTGGTTTCAGAGCGGCAGGAGATTGTAACTGAAAGCATCTCTGTCTGTTCTCCTCACGAGTAAGAAAGAATCAAACTCTCTTGTCTTTCCTGTGTTTGTTAAAATGTGTTAAACCTGACAATAACCTACAATAAAAAGTTTCACCATATGCTAACCTGGATAAGTTTGTTACAGTTTAGTGCAATTATTTGCCACTAATATTTCTAAAACTTAAAGGTTTCTAATGTGAATAACGGGACGACATGCAGTACACCTTCCAGTCCTGCAGAGGGAAGCAGAGCACATGTCTTCAACATGAGCCTGCGCCTACAGAGGATCCCTGTGACGTGAAAAACATCCTGCATGGTTCCGGTACCAAAGACGCAGCGTCCCTGTGACTCCAAGACTCCAGGCCTGTGGCGCTGACCTCCCACATCATGAAGACCCTGGAGAGGCTCGTCATGGAGCCACTCTGGACTCTGGTCCAACCACACCTGGACCCCATGCAGTTCTCCTACCAGCCCAAACTTGGAGCTGAGGACGCCATCATCTTCCTGCTGAGCCGTGTATAAAATGCTCACCTGGAGCAGCTCTGAGAAAATTATGTTCTCTGATTCTCCATTGTATTCAGCACCGTCTGTCCAACTCTACTGGGTCAGAAACCATCTACGATGGAATTAGATCGCCCTTTGGATTGTTCTGGATTGTTGACTATAAATGGCAGACCACAGTTTGTGTGTCAGACAGTGTTGCCAGCAACACAGGGGCTCCACAGGGAACTGTCCTCTCCCCCTTCCTCTTCACGCTCTACACATCCGACTGCGCTGTTGTTCTGAGACCTGTTATCTCCAGAGGACTCAGCTGTGGTTGGTTGTATCAGTGAGGGTGAAGAACCTGAGTTCTGGGCTGCTGTGGACAACTTTGTCACAGGGTGTGGGCTGAACAAGCTGCAGCTCGATGTGACAAAGACCAAGGAACTGGTGGTGGATCTGAGGAGGAGGACCAGAATGCCGGTGACCCCTGTTACCATCCAGGGGTCAGTGTGGACATTGCAGAGAACTATAAATATCTGGGAGTCCACAGTGACAACAAACTGGACTGGGTCAAGAACACAGACACTGTGAACAGGAAAGGCCAAAGTCTCCTCTACTTTCTGAGGCGGCTGAGATCCTGCAACATCTGCTGTGCTGTGATCAGGATGTTCTGAGAGTCTGTGGCTGCCATCCTGTATGCTGTGGCGTGTTGAAAAAAATGATTCTGAAATACAACATGGCTTACTTTCTATGTCCAGATTTGGTCTTGGGTGATGATTGACATAATATTTCACCATTACTTTTCTAGATGAAGAGTAATAAGTGAGGAGTGACTTTACCACGGTGTGTCACCTCAGTTAGAGCATTAGTTTAGCCAACTGTCTGTAGCCAGCAAGGGATTTAGAGTCTCTGGAAAACTGAAAAACTGTCAGAAAGTCCACACAGAAGAGAGGCCTATCAGCTGTAGCCTGTGTGGAAAGAGTTGTTGTCATTTGGCATCTTTAAAGTGTCATCAAGACTTTCTCCTCCACCAGGCATCTCAGACGTGGCTGGTTACTGTTTATACATGAACAAAGTGACGTTTTACACATCAAAGCAAATTCATCAAAACTGAGCTAAGCTGACATGTTATGTAAGAACATTAAGATGAAAAGCAAATGTCCTTTTCAGTCACGGTTCCTCAGCTATGAGATTGGACTGGCCCTCTACCTTGGATTGTTGCTTGGCTGTATATTTCACTGCGCAGCTGCATGCAGAGTTTTCCATCCAGAAAGGTTGGTTTACTTTCCTTTAAAGTAAAAATAAAACTGTAAAAAGTTTCACATGATACTCTCTGTTGCTACATTTCCCTCTGTCAGGCAGGATGAAGAACACATCAACAAATCCAGGATTTCTTCTTACAAGATGGCCGCCTTTGTCATCGTGTAATGAAACTATACTGAAGCCGTTCATGTTTGATTCATTCTAGAGTCAAAACTCAAACTCAAGGCCTCAGGAATTTTACAGCCTCCATCTAAAACTTGATACCGTCCCCACAGCATGATGCTGCCACTCCCATGTTTAACTTTTGAACATGGGAGACAAAAGTTTCGCTTTATATAGAAGCAAATTTTAATTTTTGAAAAACTAGAAGCAGTTTTCATTGAAAAATTTTGTTAAATATATCAATTAATTGATACCAATTACTGCTGTATAACCAGTTTTATTGAGTTATAAAGCAGTAAATTGACCTAAAGCCCTGAAATAAGAGCAACGATCAACAAGTGGCCTAGTCAAATCCCATGGCATGTCGTGGTAAGATATTTAAGCAGTTTAAGGTCCTCCAACCTCCATTGAGCTTAAATGTGTTGGTCTAGGTAACTTTTACACTTTAGTAAATCTTTGTTTTTATTCCATTGTATTTTTGCTTGTTATTGTTTTTATTTTTATTTGCTTGATCCGAATCATGTGAGACTAAAACAGATTTTTTACCAAGATTTTCAAATGAAAGAATCTGGTGGTCTGAGGAAAGTCTTTTATAATTCATCGATATTTTTTAAATGCTACATATAATTGCTAAGCGCCACTTAAACCTCGTTACTTAAAGAATGATTTCCAATTATGTAAATATAACGGTAGCAGTTTTTGGAAGGTAACACCAACATTAATGTCTAGATTTGCTATAGCATGAAAATCTGATGATCATTGTTCTGACACTCTGTGCCATCTGGTCAGGTTTTTCTATCCGCTCGGCCACAAGGATAGATTGTTGGGCAGCACAGATATTCAGAAACACTGGCAGCTAATAACTCTCTTCAGATGCAGCTCACTGATAGAAATCTATAAAATCTCCCCCATCTGTCACTGTGATTATTTCATTATGTCTCTGACCGTTTGGATGGACAGAAAGTTTGTCTGGATTATTTTCCCTTCTTGGCCCCTTAGTGGCTCCGTAGGAAACAGACACTATTTCACAAATTACAGGCCTGTTTCTTTACTCACAAGTTCTCCAAAGTTTTGGAAACCATTTGTCACCAGATTTGAGAGATTTATTAATAATTATCAATAACTCACTGAGAGTCAGTGTAGATTTAGTGTCCCAAAGATCCACAGCGATGGCAGTTCATCAGTTAATAGAAGAGTTTACCAGTTCATTAGATAAAAACAAACCTGCTGTCCGGGTATTTATTGACTTAAAAAGCATTTTATACAATAGATTATAAAATATTAAGAGAGTGGCGCACTACGGTCTGAGAGGATTAATTTGGCTCTTGAGGAAAAGTTAATTATTGATCCTCAGTGGGAAAATTCAGGTTTACCAGCAGCAACGTGACAGATTGATGGAAACATGCAGACTGAACAAAAAGATTAAAAATGTAAGAAAAAGTAAAATTAAATTATATCACGAGAAAAATGCTGTAGTGAATATAGCACAAAAGAAGCGTGAAATAGAGTAGAATAATTTTAGAAACTTAGAAAGTTTGCAGATATTTAGACTTTAAGGTGAATAAGTTAAATCTGCAAAAACAACAGAGTGTAGAGTTTAACAGCTTCTCGGAAGAAGGACACGCCATAACGATCCTTATTGCACTTTGGATACATCTCTTGCTTTGATTTGTCCCAACGCTTTTTATGGTGGTAATCATGACAACAAGGTGTTTTTTACAACAAGGTGCACCTGATTACCTCACAAAACTTGAGTTAAAATCCGAACTACGACCCCAAATCCAGTAGGAGCTGAAAAAGAGACTTCATTTAGGCAGAGCAGAGAGAGGAGGAAGTTCACACTGTCTCTTCTTATCAAACAGAGATTTAAAGAGGCGCAGCAAAAGCAAATGAGGTGGATTAGCAGCATAGAGTGAAACATCGTCTCTGATATTTAGAGTCTGAAGACTGCAAAACCAACAGGAAACAAAGCAGAGAGAAAAAACTTATTGAGAAAACAATCAGGATCACCTTCATCACCGGCTGACAGACACTGAACAAGAAGAACAGAGAGCTGGGGAACCAGACACTGGAACACAGACTGTTGCAGGAGGAAAAAAAAGGAAAACATCGTTAAAGTAAGAGAATAAAGTTTCTGCCGGAGGGAAACTGACTTCCTGGTTTAACATTCTATCTGCTGTGTTTTCAGCTTCACTAAGAGATAAAATGGCTTCCAGATCAGACGATGATCTCTGCAGTCTGCACTCTGAGAAACTCAAACTCTTCTGTCTGGACCATCAGCAGCCAGTTTGTCTCGTCTGCAGAGATTCAGATTTACACATTAGCCACAGGTTTAAACCAATTGATGAAGCTGCTCAGCAACACAAGAAGAATCTTCAGGAAACTCTGAAGCCTTTAAAGAAGAAGCTGGAGCTCAGGAAGAAAGTTCAGAAGAAGTTTGATCAGACAGCAGAACACCTGAAGGTCCAGGCCCGACACACAGAGAGGCAGATTATGGAGCAGTTTAAGCAGCTTCATCGGTTTCTAGCAGAGGAAGAGGAGGCCAGGCTGGCTGCACTGAGGGAGGAAGAGGAGCAGAAGAGAGGGATGATGAAGGAGAAGATGGAGGCTCTGAGCAGAGAGATAGCAGCTCTTTCAGACACAGTCAGAGCCACAGAGGAGGAGCTGAGAGCTGCAGACGTCTCATTCCTGCACAACTACAAGGCTGCAGTGGAAAGAGTCCAGCGCTGCCCCCTGCTGGAGGATCCACAGCTGCCCTCAGGAGCTCTGATAGACCAGGCCAAACATCTGGGCAACCTGGCCTTCAACATCTGGAGCAACATGCAGACCATGGTGACCTACACTCCTCTGGTTCTGGACCCAAACACGGCTGGTCCAAAAATCAATCTCTCTGATGATCTGACCAGTTTGACTAGAAGAGAGGAACAGCAGCTTCCTGATAATCCAGAGAGGATTGGGTCATGGTCTGTTCTGAGTTCTGATGGTTTTAACTCAGGGAACCACAGCTGGGATGTTGATGTTGGAGACAGTGATGATTGGAGACTTGGTGTGATTGAAGAGTCTTTTCAGAGGAAGGGAGGCATAAAGTCTGGTTGGTTGTATATAGAGTTCTATTCAGGTCAATACTCAGCATGGTCTCCTCCAGCTCCTTCCACTCGTCTCTCAGTCCAAAAGGTTCTCCAGAGGATCAGAGTGAATCTGGACTGGGACAGAGGAAAGCTGTCCTTCTCTGATTTGGATACGAAAAAACGGATACACACCTTCACACACACCTTCACTCTCAAGATGTTTCCATACTTCGGCACTATTGATAAAACCTTAAAGATCCAACCGATAAAGATCTCAGTGATCAAAGAGAAACTTGATGATCTCAGCATGAAGAACAAAAAGTCCAATTGAAACACTATTGTTCAGATGATTGATTGTTTTTATTATTGATTGTATAGTTTGGTGGTGTGAATTTCTTAATATCTGACTTTAATCAGAAAACTGGAGATGATCTGATTAAAAGGTTTTTATACCTTTCCATGTTTTCCACTGTAATGGTTTGAGCGTTGTGTTTATTATTTACAACAATTTGATGTAGATAAGTTACTAGCAGATGATTGAAAGCATAATGAGAAGCTTAATAAATGTATTTGTAGCTAATAAGAGTTTATTTTGTTTTTCCAACACCACCAAAATCTTGCAGTGAGTTCATAAACTTTTGTTGTTTCCGTTTTATTTATTAAGGATTAGAAAATTAAAACAACTTTACCACAACATGAGTCCAACCATCTGCACTGTACTGCTTCACTGGTAAACAATAGAAAGAAACACAAAAATCCTCAATGAGCAGAATTACCAGCAACATAAATGTATTATTTCAACTTCACCCTCTGGTCAGAAATCCAGAAAATAATCTATTTCTTTTCTTTTGCTACATTATTATTTGTTCAGATGAGCTGCTTCCAACCCAAAACTGAAGTTAATTTTGTTTTTCTTCATTTAGGAAGAATTTCATACAAACAAATGTGTGAGCTGCTTTGTGGGAACAAATTATTATATTTCATGAATGTATCTTGTTAATCTGAAACAGCAAAAATAAGACCTTTAAAAACAGATAAAGTTATCAGGTTTGTCAGTTTTAATTGCCTCGTGCATCTGCAACTAAAAATCCTTCCGACATCCAAATCTTAAAAGCTTAGACCTTTCTGCTTTATGTAACATCAGTACATTGTTTGCTGATCTAGTGATTATTTTTTTTATTAACCTGTTATAGATAACCGACAATAAAATGTCTGACCATATGTGAAGCTGTATAAATTTATTACAGTTTACTGCAATTACTTACAACTAATATTTCTAAAAATTAAAAGGTTTCTAATGTGAATAATTGGACGACATGCAGTAAACCTTCCAGTCCTGCAGAGGGAAGCAGAGCACATGTCTTCAACATGCACCTGCGCCTACAGAGGATCCCTGTGACGTGAAATACATCCTGCATGGTTCCGGTACCAAAGACGCAGCGTCCCTGTGACTCCAAGACTCCAGGCCTGTGGCGCTGACCTCCCACATCATGAAGACCCTGGAGAGGCTAGTCATGGAGCCGCTCTGGACTCTGGTCCAACCACACCTGGACCCCATGCAGTTCTCCTACCAGCCCAAACTTGGAGCTGAGGACGCCATCATCTTCCTGCTGAGCCGTGTATATAATGCTCACCTGGAGCAGCTCTGAGAGAATTATGTTCTTTGATTCTCCAGTGCATTCAGTACCATCCCAGTATAATCAAACCTCACAATAACTCAGTAGGATAATGGCTGCTGTTAGCTGGTATGCTATAAACAGCAGATAGAATTAAATTCAAAAATGTTTTTTTTATACATTCATCCAGTATGAACCAGAAACTATATTCAGAAATGAAAAGCAAAATATTAGCAAAATAAGACATTAAGAAAGGCAGAAAATTTTAGCTTGTTACCATCTTATTGTATCTGATTTCCCATTAGAAAAGTAGTTATAAAACAAACCAATTAGTCTCAAGAATACTGAGATTTTGGCAACAGCTTAAGTCACAATCAGGGATTTTCTCCAAAACCAAAAATTTTATCTAAATTAAACTCTTAGATGAAGACAGTAGAATAAATCCATTTGTGTTGAACGTTTAAAAAGGACCTGGTGTGTTTTATATACAGAAACACAATGTTCTGATTAGGATCAAATATCCTTCTATTATCTTAAAATTCTCTGTCATCAGGAAAGATAATTTTCTTTCTTCAAGGATTTAGATGTTTCACTTTTCTTTATTTATGAGAGTAAAATTGTTTTAATCCGGTGCCTTAGGTGGACTGAACCAGCAACTGCTCCAAAAGCATGAACTGGACCAAAGTGCAAGGCATTCTGTATATATACAATCAAAACAAACAGGCTAGCTAGCATTAGCTGGAAAGTTTTTTTTTGTTGTTGTTTTTTTTTACTAAATACAAAAAGGAAATCCTGAAACCGCTTATATTGTCTGGAAGACATTAATAAATTGACCAATAGAATTACTAAAATGAAACAATTTTCAATGATATTTGAATGCTCTTTGCAAAAAATGTATCATCGCTTTTAAACCATGGATTGATTTAACAATTTTTAGACCTAAAGAAAGAAAACTGGAAACTGATGATCAGAAGCCCTTTAAAATAGACCATAACTGGGAGGAAAACATTTACAAAATCATGGATGCAGAACAGATCTTTGTATTTTATCCTCCACTAGATGGAGCTAAAGGATCAAAATAAGGCAGATTCAGGAACAGACAATTATCCTGTCACATAATGTCTTTCAGTCATGCCACAGTTTAACAAAATTTTATGTTTATTTACGGATACAACAGGAACACATCTATCAAAAATATTTGATTACACTGAATATTAAAGTTCAGACCTGGAGAAGGATTTAGATCCATTAAATAACTTTATCTATAATAATGTTAATAACTGTTGCTACAGTTCTGATCAGCAATACGATTTGACTGTTAAAGCAGATAATATATTTTCCTCAATACATTTCAACAGCAAAATCTTATTTGTAAATTTTAACAGCATCAAAGTCTTAAGCCAGTTCATTCAGGCTTTAAGCATCATAATTTCTGAAACCTGGATTAAGATCAAGGCTGACTTTAACTAGACGGTTATAAAATGAGCGATATTACCTTCAGAGACCTGAAGATATATGGCAAAGTAATTCTATATGTGGACAGCTATCTTAGATACAAAATATTTGAAAACATGTATAAAATGCTAAAAGACATTTTGAGAGCTTAACAGTCGAAACATATATGGAAACAATATAATTGCTAGTTTCATATATTGTTTAATTATAAGACCTAACAGGATCACATCAAACAACGCAACACTAATAGATAATATATTTACTAATTTAATAACTGGATTATTAGTTAATGATATTAGTGATCACTTACCTCTTTCTTGCTTGTAACAACTGCTACATGAAAGACAAAAGTGAGCGCAATCCATGTTTTTCAGGAACATTTTTAAATGTGTTCCTAACAAAAAGAGTAAATAATAAAGTCATACCGCCAGGGAACGGCCACACACTCATATACACATTCTTTCCAACATGGACACTTCAGGACACAATGGTCAAGTTACACCAATGACTAGAGGACAGAAAAACACTCACACACAGAAACACACTCACACACATTCTGTCCATTATTGAAACTTCAGAACTGAATAATCAAATTACACCATGAGGGGACGGCCACACACACACACACACACACACACACACACACACACACACACACACACACACACACACACACACACACACACGAATGCACACCCATTCTGTTCAACATGGACTATGTGGGACACAATGATCAAGTGGACAGCCACACATTCACACACACATTCTGTCTAATATGACACTTCAGGAGTAAATGATCAAGGTACATTCACTGTCAGGGGACATCACACAACCCACTGTGCGCCACTGAATATCGCCAACTAATTTTTTAATGCCCCCATGAAACGTCACTGTAACTTCCAGGCTAATCAGTGCTGTTCCTCTGTTATTAATCATATTATACACAAACAGCAGTTAAGTACATAAAATGCTGTCAATAATTTAAAAAATCCCACATCACTTTTGCGTCCCCTCTAGTGCACCGCCCCTATGCGTCAGTTTCTAGCAGAGGAAGAGGAGGCCAGGCTGGCTGCACTGAGGGAGGAAGAGGAGCAGAAGAGAGGGATGATGAAGGAGAAGATGGAGGCTCTGAGCAGAGAGATAGCAGCTCTTTCAGACACAGTCAGAGCCACAGAGGAGGAGCTGAGAGCTGCAGACGTCTCATTCCTGCACAACTACAAGGCTGCAGTGGAAAGAGTCCAGCGCTGCCCCCTGCTGGAGGATCCACAGCTGCCCTCAGGAGCTCTGATAGACCAGGCCAAACATCTGGGCAACCTGGCCTTCAACATCTGGAGCAACATGGAGACCATGGTGACCTACACTCCTCTGGTTCTGGACCCAAACACGGCTGGATCAGAACTTCATCTGTCTGCAGATCTGACCAGTTTGACTAGAGGAGAGAAACAGCAGCTTCCTGATAATCCAGAGAGATTTTATTACTGTTCTGTTCTGAGTTCTGAGGGTTTCAACTCAGGGAACCACAGCTGGGATGTTGATGTTGGAGACAGTAAAGGCTGGAGACTTGGTGTGTTTGAAGAATCTGTTCAGAGAAGGGGAGACATAAAGTCTGGTTTGTTGGGTATGTGGTTCTATGAAGGTGAATATTCTCCATCAGCTCCTTCCACTCGTCTCTCCATCCAGAAGAATCTCCAGAGGATCCGAGTGAATCTGGACTGGGACAGAGGAAAGCTGTCCTTCTGTGATCTGGATACTAACACACACATACACACCTTCACACACACCTTCACTCACAAGATGTTTCCATTCTTTGCCACTACTAAAACCTTAAAGATGGAACCGATGAAGATCTCCGTGATCAAATAGCTCTGATGAGCTCAGCATGAAGAATAAAAGTCCAAATCAAACATTGATCAGATGATTGATTTGTTTTTTTTTGTTGATAGTTTGCTGGTCTGGTGAATTTCTTAATATCAGTTTTGAACTCTGTTTTTAATCAGGAAACTGGAGACGTTTTCATATCTTTCTTTGTTTTCCACTGTAATGTTTTGAATGTTTATTATTTACAACATGATGTAAATGTTTCCATACTTCAACAATTTCAATGAAACAGTAACGATTCTACTGATGAAGATCTCAGTGATCAAACAGCATCTCTGATGATCTCAGCATGAAGAACAAAAAGTCCATTTTAAACATTACTGATCAAAAGATTGATTGGTTTTATGATTGATTGTAAGGTTTGCTGGTTTGGTAAATTTCTTAATATCATTTTTAAACTTTGTGTTTAATCAGGAAACCAGGGATAATCTGATCATCTGGAGACTTTTTCATGTCTTTCTGTTTCCCACTCTAATATTTTGAACGTTTATTATTTACAACTTGATGTAAATAAATTACTAGCAGATTATTGAAAGCGTAATGGGAAGCTTAATAAATGTATTAGTAGCTAATTAAAGTGTATTTGGTTTTTTTAACACCACCAAAATCTTGCAGTGAGTTGATGTACTTTTGCTGTTCCCATTTCATTTATTAAGGAAAAGAAAATTAAAACAACTTTACTATCACTACATGCGTCCAATCATTTTGTGACAATGTTGTGACAACATTGTCACAATGTTTTGAAAACATTGTCAAAACTTTGTTGTGACAACACTGAAGCCCAATGAAGGTGAAGAACACCTACATTGGGCTGAAGGTGTTCTCTACCTTTAGCTCAATGTGCAGGGCTGAACTCTGCTCAATGTGACTAAGACCAAGGAACTGATGGTGGATTTGAGGAGGAGGACCAGGATGCTGGTGACTCATGTTACCATCCAGTGATCAGTATGGACAGTGTGGAGAACTATAATCTCTAGGATATATATATATATCTGATATAAAAAATAGATAGATAGATAGATAGATAGATAGATAGATAGATAGATAGATAGATAGATAGATAGATAGATAGATAGATAGATAGATAGATAGATAGATAGATAGATAGATAGATAGATAGATAGATAGATAGATAGATAGATAGAATAAACTTTGAATTAGCTTGTTAAAAAAACCGATGAAGTTTAACAAATAAACAGTTTTCCTTTGAGGATCCATCCATCCATCTTTTCCAGGGTTTATGTTTAAAATCTGCCATAAATTCTTTAAAAAGTAGACAAATGTTAAATGTTTCTTTTATTTCAATTTAAAAGTAAATTGATAATATAGTATAGGATGTGACAGTATAGGATAATAACTGTTGTCAGCTGGTAGGTTTTAAACACCAGGGCTGGATTTAGATTGAAAAATGTTTTTTATAAGATCATCCAGTTTGAAACAGAAACCACATTCCCTCTAAACACAAAAAAGAACAATTGTGTAAATAAGACATTAGAGAAGGCAGAAAATGTGAGATAATTAACACCTTATTGTATCTGATTCTCATTAGAATAATAAAAAATTTAAACCAGTTACAGTACGACATCAGTTTCTGGCCTCTCATCTTTGTAAGTGGGAGAACTTGGACAATTTGTGGCTGACTTAATACTTGTTTCCCACTGTATGATATATTCAATGTCACACAGGGAGTGAAAAATGTTCAGAAGATCAGGACAATGCTTCAGATTCAGTTGAAATCTCGATTAAACTTCAGAATTATGACTTTGTTACACAATGTTTGTGAAGTCAAACTGGAACTGGAACACCCCCAAAAAAACATGCTCACAATAAGGGACAGACAATGCAATGGAAAAAAGAGTGAAAGAGAAAACTAAACAAAAAAGACGGGAGTTTGGAGACTCTTCTGATCAGAGATCCTGGCCGACTTGTGCAGATCTGGATGAATCTGTAGATGGAGAGATGCAGCCGGGTTTTCCCTTCTTTTGGACCAAATGTGAACATGTCCTGACACACATAAAATAAATGGAGGATAAAATGAGGAAAACTGCTTTGAGTAAAACCCTGTTGATGAAAGTCTGCATCGATTTATCCATTTGTTTTCAAGTGGGGAAGCTGCACAAATTAGAAAAGAACTTGCCAACGTTGCATTACCATAACACTAATATGCAGAAAGGTGAATGATTAGAGGTAAGCAGGGATGAATGCTAAGGCCGAATAAGACCAAAGTCAGATTAACTTGTGACACCTGATGGAGAACGAGGCTGTGAGAGCAGAAAGTGATCAATCAGGTGTGGAGTCTGTGGCTGCCATGTTGACTTCCACCTTGGGCTGACAGCGATAAATAAACTTAGTTGATCTCATTATCACTTAACGATCGGCTTCATGTGTCAGATAACCTGAGACCTCCTGAATCACTGCATTTAGCAACATTATCAAATGGCTGTGATGGTAAAACGACTTCAGTGAGGCTTCAGAACCATAACTTAGAAATGTATAAAAACCTAAAATCATCAAATTCAACATGTTTATGATGTGCTTGTACTAGTAACCAATCGTTTTACAATGAAAGGGATTTCTATTTGTCAATAACAACATTTTTTATCAGAGCTGACAAAAATCATATGTGAGGTTCCACAAGACTCCATGTTGGGCCTCCTCTTATTTAACACCTGCATAATCCTGTTAGCTGAGGTTATAGCAAGAAATAAAATCAGCTAGCGTTGCTGCGCAGATAATACTCAGCTCCACATCGTGATGACCTTCAGTGACTCTGAACTATCCGAACTTTGATCAAATAGAACAAATCAATCCATGGAGGTGCAATAAAACCTGTTTCTGAGTATTTGGAACAACATGAAACCACTGAAGCAACTTCTTCAAGCCGCGATGGTGAAGTATCAATAGTGGGTATTTAGGCATTGCTTTTATTAAAATTTTCTGGATTATTTTGGTTTACGTTTGCAGTATTTTTTGCTATTACAATGTTTGAGATTTTAGCCATTTAAAAAATATCAGGGACTCAATCAAATTGAAATCAAAACATTTCCACTCTGAACCAGATTTGCTATAAGGAAATGTTTCCCTTCACATCATACATCATCTTCATCTCCAGGGCTGCAGTTTTTGGTCAAAAACCACAGATTTAATGGAAGTCCACCAGAGGGCGCCACATCTGTGTCTCAAAGCTGGAAGAAAAAACAGAAAACTTTGAAATACAGGAAAGACAGGAAATAGTTCAGAGAGAAAAACACATAGAGAAAACACTGAGGGTCATTTGTCTCACCTGCCTTCCACCAAACTACCGGCTCAGGTCAGACTGAAGGCGACCAGAAAGAAAACTGAGGAACCAGACGCTGGAACACAGACTGCTGCAGGAGGAAAATAAGGAAATCAAAGACAAAGTAAGAGAATAAAGTTTCTGCATGAGGGAAACTGACTTCCATGTTTAATGTTCCGTCTGCTGTGGTTTCAGCTTCACTCTGAGGCAAAATGGCTTCCAGATCAGACGATGATCTCTGCTGTCCGGTCTGTCAGGAGATATTTAAGGATCCGGTTCTTCTGTCATGCAGCCACAGCTTCTGTAAGGAGTGTCTGCAGAAATACTGGAGAGAGAAACCAGGAAGAGAGTGTCCAGTTTGTAAAAGGAGATCTTCTAAAGATTATCCACCTGTTAATCTGGCTCTGAAGAATCTGTGTGAGACTTTCTTACAGCAGAGAGAGCAGAGAGCTTCAGAGGATCTCTGCAGTCTGCACTCTGAGAAACTCAAACTCTTCTGTCTGGACCATCAGCAGCCAGTGTGTCTCGTCTGCAGAGATTCAGAAAAACACACCAAGCACAGATTCAGACCCATTGATGAAGCTGCTGAGCAACACAAGAAGAAGCTTCAGGAAACTCTGGAGCCTTTAAAGAAGAAGCTGGAGCTCAGGAAGAAAGTTCAGGAGGAGTTTGATCAGACAGCAGAACACCTGAAGGTCCAGGCCCGACACACAGAGAGGCAGATTATGGAGCAGTTTAAGCAGCTTCATCAGTTTCTAGCAGAGGAAGAGGAGGCCAGGCTGGCTGCACTGAGGGAGGAAGAGGAGCAGAAGAGAGGGATGATGAAGGAGAAGATGGAGGCTCTGAGCAGAGAGATAGCAGCTCTTTCAGACACAGTCAGAGCCACAGAGGAGGAGCTGAGAGCTGCAGACGTCTCATTCCTGCACAACTACAAGGCTGCAGTGGAAAGAGTCCAGCGCTGCCCCCTGCTGGAGGATCCACAGCTGCCCTCAGGAGCTCTGATAGACCAGGCCAAACATCTGGGCAACCTGGCCTTCAACATCTGGAGCAACATGGAGACCATGGTGACCTACACTCCTCTGGTTCTGGACCCAAACACGGCTGGGTCAGAACTCCATCTGTCTGATGATCTGACCAGTTTGACTTATGGAGAGGAACAGCATCTTCCTGATAATCCAGAGAGGATTGATGATGATTCCTGGTCTGTTCTGAGTTCTGAGGGTTTTAACTCAGGGAACCACAGCTGGGATGTTGATGTTGGAGACAGTTTATACTGGGAACTTGGTGTGTTAGAAGAATCTGTTCAGAGGAAGGAAAAATTAGAGTCTGGATTGTTGTATATATGGTTCTATTTAGGTAAATATTCAGCACATTCTCCATCAGCTCCTTCCAAACTTCTCTCCATCCAGAAGAATCTCCAGAGGATCAGAGTGAATCTGGACTGGGACAGAGGAAAGCTGTCCTTCTCTGATCTGGATACTAACACACACATACACACCTTCACACACACCTTCACTCGCAAGATGTTTCCACTGTTCTCCACTATTAATAATACATTAAAGATGATCCCGATGAAGATCTCAGTGATCAAGCAGCAGCTCTGATTATCTCAGCATGAAAAACAAAAAGTCCAAATGAAACATTATTGATCAGATGATGGATTGGTTTTATTATTGATTGTATAGTCTGTTGGTTTAGTGAATTTCTTAATATCATTTTTAAACTCTGTTTTTAATCAGGAAACTTGATATGAACTGATCAACTGGGGAATTTTTATATCTGTCTTTGTTTTAAACTGTAATGTTTTGAACGTTTATTATTTACAACTTTATGTAGATAAATTACTAGATTGGTAATTGAAAACTTGGTTTTTCAATTTTACTTGTGAAGGATTAGAAAATTATAAAACACAAATTGATGAAAAGGAATTACTAGATGATTGAAAGCATAAGGATAATGTTAATAAATGTATCAGTAGCTAATGAGTGTATTTTGATTTTCAACACCACTAAAATCTTTCTGTGAGTTTATACATTTTTGCTGTTTCCATTTTTTATAAAAATTTAGGAAATTAAAACAGCTTTACCATCACAACATGCATCCAACTATCTACACTGACTGCTTAACTGGTAAACAAAATAAAGGAAAGCAAAATCCTAGATGAGAAGAATTAGCAACAATATAAATGGATTATCTCAACTTCACCTTCTGGTCAGAAATTCAGAAAGTAATCTATTTTTCTTTTACTACATTATTATTTGTTCAGACGAGCTGCTTCCAACCCAAACCTGAAGTTATTTTGTTTTTCTTCATTTTGGAAGAATTTCATGCGAACAAATCTTTCAGCTACTTCATGGGAACAAAGTATTATATTTTATGAATGTCTCTTGTTAATTAAAACAGCAAAAATAAAACCAATAAAAACAAATAACGTTATCAGGTTTGTTGGGATTAATGTCTTTGTTCATCTGCAGCTAAAAATCCTCTGACATCCAACTGTTATTCTCCATTGTATTCAGCACCGTCTGTCCAACTCTACTGGGTCAGGAACCATCGACGATGGAAGCAGATCACCCTTTGGATTGTTCTGGATTGTTGACTATCTAAATGGCAGACCACAGTTTGTGTATCAGACAGTGTTGCCAGCAACACAGGGGCTCCACAGGGAACTGTCCTCTCCCCCTTCCTCTTCACGCTCTACACATCCGACTGCGCTGTTGTTCTGAGACGTGTTATCTCCAGAGGACTCAGCTGTGGTTGGTTGTATCAGTGAGGGTGAAGAACCTGAGTTCTGGGCTGCTGTGGACAACTTTGTCACATGGTGTGGGTACCACCTACAGCTCAATATTACAAAAACCAAGAAACTGGTGGTGGATCTTAGGAGGAGGACCAGGATGCTGGTGACCCCTATTACCATCCAGGGGTCAATGTAGACATTGCAGTGAACAAGATCCAGCTTCTGCAAGTGAGGATCGGACCTTCAAGGGCCCCCTCCCTTGGCACTCGACCCTTTTTGCCCCTCCTAACACTCCATTGAAAAGCCCAGGCCTAGCCTGATGTTTCCTAATCAGGCTGGGCCCAGCCTGGCTCCATGGGTAAAAGCCTGGCCACCAGGTGCTCTCCAACATGCCCCACCTCCAGCCCTGGTTCCAGTGTGGTGCCCCTGTGACCTGCGGCCGTGCAAGAGAACACTAAATCCGTGTTTCTTTGTCATGATAAGTAGTCTTTGGGCTGAACTTTGTCTGGTCCCTCACCTAGGACCGGTCTGCCTTGAGTGACCCTACCAGGGCATAAAATCCCAGACAGCATAACTCCTAGGATCATTGGGACCCTCAAACATCTCCACCACAATAAGGTGGCAGCCTAAGGAGAGGAGAAACATTAATGTTCTCATTAAAATCTGATTTTCTTCTATGATTTTAAAGATTATTGGCTTCTCTGTCATCAAGTAAGGTTGTTTTCTTTTATCCAGGATGTAAGTGTTCCTTTATTTTCTTTCATTATCAGAGTAAAAATGTATTAATCTGTTGATTTGAGGTGGACCGAACCCACAAACAATCCAAAAGCAGGAAATGGACCACAGTGCAAGGCATTCTGGGTAAACACAACCAAAACAAACATGCTAACTAGCATAAGGGGGAGAAATCTTTCTAACCGATTTCACAGTTTTCAGTTTTTTCTTCAATCAAATCTAAAAAAATAGGAAAACTGGACACTGTTGATTAGAAGGCCTTTAAAATAGAAATTAAGCTGTTTGGGAGGAAAATATTTACAAATCATGGATGCAGAACAGATCTATGTATTTTATCCTCCACTAGATGGAGCTAAAGGACCTATAAACAAATTGAGGAAGAGACAATCATCCTGTTACATTATGTCTTTCTTTCATGTCAGAATTGGCTAAAACTTTATCTTTAGTTATGGATAAAACATTCATTACACTGAATATTAAAGTCCAGAGCTGAAAAAGGATTTGGATCCAGAAAATAACTTTATCTATAAAAATGCTAACATCTGTTGCTACTATTCTTCTCAGCAATACAATTTGACTATTAAAGCAGATAATTAAGTTTCCATCATATATTTCAACAGCAAAAGCTTATTTGTAAATTTGAACAGCATCAAGTCTGTTTAAGCCAGTTCTATCAGCATTTCAGTGTCATAACTATCTCTGAAAACTGGATTAATTTCAAGACAGGGCGGACTTTAACTAGACTATGAAATCAGAAAGACTGGTGGCAGAGTAGCTGTGTATGTGGACAGCAATCTTAGATTTAAAATACTTGAAAACATGACTAAAATGCTAAAAGACGTTTTGAGAGCTTAACAGTCAAAATATATGTGGAAAAAATTAAATTTTTAGTTGCATATATAGGATCTTTTTTATCTGAGGATTTTAATATTTAATCCTAAATGCAGTCTGAGCCTTTTCCCTCAAATTATAAGACCTAACAGGATCACATTTAACAGCGTAAAATTAATAGATGATATATTTACTAATTTAATACATAACAGTTCAATAACTGCATTGTTAGATTATGATATTAGTGATCACTTACCTGTTTTGTTGCTTGTAACAATTGCTACATGAAAGATAAGAATGAGATCAATCCATGTTTTAAAAGACTAATTATTTAGATAATTCATTTGTCAGTATTGAAAGAAAATGACATGAATAATCCACTAAATAATTTTGGAAATATTTTAAAATCGTTATTGGACAATAACTGTCCTAATTGTGGTGGATGGTCCTACCACCACCACAATTAGGTGTTAGTATTTTTTTCATTTTTTAGTTACAGTTTATAGTCTGTTTAGACATATATTTTCTAATGGGTTCACACTTTAGTTAATCTCTGTCTGAATGGTTTATTTACACTTGGTTTTTTTGTTTGAGGTGCTGATGACAAACCAGCTGGAAGAGGGACTGGAACAAACCATTTGTTGTCTGAAGGGGGGAAACTTGTTTTAAGTTGTTCTTAATTAGTTAATTTTGTCATTTACATATTCACTTATTATTTGGGTTAAGTTAAAGTTACTTTGCTTTATTTGTTTCATAAAACACTTTAGCTAATTTTGTATTTGTTCTTTCGTTATGTTGTGCCTCCCTCATGTGATAAATTTAGGTTACTCCACCCCTAGTTAAGCAGCCTTTTGTTTTTTGTTTTCAGGCCAGTTTTTGTGTTTAGTTAGAGTTCAGTTGACCTCAGCTAAATTAGTTCCAAGTTTGTTATTTATACTTTTTGATTCATTTTTGTATGAAATCTTTCATCTTTGTTTAACAAATTTTTTGAAGTATTAAATTGAATTTTTTCTATTTTGAACACTTTTTGTCCTCGTTTGAGTTTGGTCCTCCACACTAATGAAAAGAGTAAATAATCAAATCATACCATCAGGGGACAGCTACACACTCACACACTCATTCTGTCCGACGTGGACACGTCAGGAGTAACTAATCAAATTACAACATCAGGGGATACCCAAACACACACTCACTCACTTACCCCACCATTTAAGGTCCTGGAGTGGCCTTGCCAGTCTCCAGATCTCAACCCCATAGAAAACCTTTCGAGGGATTTGAAAGCCCCAAAACATCTCTGTTCTAGAGGAGATCTGCATGGAGAAATGGGATAAAATACCAGCTACAGTTTGTGCTGAGACTTACAGAATACGTACAGAAAATGTTTGACCTCTGTCCTCTGTCATTGCCAACAAAGGATATATAACAAAATATTGAGGTGAACTTTTGGTATTAACCAAATACTTATTTTACACCATTTAAAAGTAAATACTTGAAAGAAATCAGACAATGTCATTTTTTAGACATGTTTTCTCATATTGTCTCTTATAATTGAGATCTACCTACGACATCAATTTCTGGCCTCTCTGATCTTTACAAGTGGGAGAATTTGCACAATTGGTGGCTGACTAAATACTCTTTTTTTTCACTGTATGTTAATTTCAACGTCTCACATGGGGATCCAGAAATGTTCAGAAGATCAGGACAATGCTTCAGATTCAGTGGAAATCTGGATTCAAACTTCAGAATCATGACTTTGTTACACAGCGTTGCATTACAAAAACACTAATATGGAGAAAGGTGAATGATTAGAGGTAAGCAGGGATGAATGCTAAAGCAGGATAAGCAAGAAGTCAGATTAACTTATGACACCTGATGGAGAACGAGGCTGTGGGAGCAGAAAGTGATGAATCAGGTGTGGAGTCTGTGGCTGCCATGATGACTCCCATCTTGGGCTGATATATAAAGTCAGCTGATCTCTTTATCACTTAGCGTTCAGCTTCATGTGTCGGATAACCTGAGACCTCCTGCATCGCTGCATTTAGCAACATTATCAAACGGCTGGGATGGCAAAATGAGCTCAGAGAGGCTTGTGAAGGAGAAAATGTTTTATTTGCATCAAACAATGTTCCTTTATGTATCAGATGAATGTAATGTTATAGTATCTTAGTCAAGATGTTTTTCTATGCGGCTTCACAGAATGAACAAACTAATTGAACAAGATGTGTCAGCTGAAGTTTTCCAGGCCGGTTGTCTGGAACTTATTGTTTTTCCTGTGGCCTTCCTTAGACTGCAAGGACCTTTTTATCAGAGTTGACAAAAATCACATGTGGGGTCCCTCAGGGCTCCACTTTGGGACTCCTCATATTTAACACCTACTTGATACTGGTAGCTCAGGTAATAACAAGAAATTAGATTAGCCGGCGTAGCTATGCAGATGATACTCAGCTCTACATTATGATGACTTTCAGTGACTTTATACCATCCAAGAACAAATCAATATATGGAGGTGCAATAAAACCTGTTTGTAGGTATTTGAAACAACATGAAAGTGTTATTGATACTCCTCCATCAGTAATGGAGGAATATCAGTAGTGGGTTTCTATGACACTTTCATGGCTT
>CAJVRI010001036.1:0-59377 GCA_911649635.1 Poeciliopsis gracilis
GAACACTTGCAAGGAGAACGAACAGGAGCTTCAGTTTCAATCTCCTACCGCTCTGCCGCACGCGCTACCGCACGCGATACCGCACGCTTTCTTAGATTAGCTTTAGCTCAATCTTTGTGTTGATTGGCTGCAAAAAGATGATTGTCTGATCTGTCATCCTTTTATAGGAGCAACAGTTTAGGTTCAGTAATGATCGTCTTGGTAACGGTTTTCTACATGTAATTTTTTTACTCTTTTTTTCTTGAATGAAGCTGCAGTTCTTTGCTGCCTTCCTGCCCGTCGCCCTGCATGTGTCTCCTGCTGCAGCCTAGATCAGTTCAGTTCAGTTCAGTTCATTTCAGTTCAGTGCAGTTCAGTTAATTTCAGTTCAGTTCATTTCAGTTCAGTTCAGTTCAGTTCAGTTTAGTTTAGTTTAGTTTAGTTTAGTTCAGTTCAGTTCATTTCAGTTCAGTTCAGTTCAGTTCATTTCATTTCAGTTCAGTTCAGTTCAGTTCAGTTCATTTCAGTTCAGTTCAGTTCAGTTCAGCTCATTGTGAACTAAACCTGGTTTAGTGCAACAGAAACACTTTAATTGCTGTGATTTATTTTGTATTTGTGACAGAGCAATGGTGAACTGGTTTGGACTAACCAGAAGCTGGTTCTTTTGTTCAGGTCACTATTCTGTCTGGCACCGAAACACGTTTAGTGAGAGTGATTGAGGCTCTAATTTACAACAACTATTTTTATATTGAGTAAAGAAAATGTGCTTGAATATAGTAAATAAGATGATTTGAAATAGGATGAAATCGTCTCTAGAATCATCTGTAATGAGTTTGTGCCTTAAAGGAAACTAAAGTGGGATCAAACTGGTTCCATCACTAAACGGTTAAACCTGCTCAGGTTCTCTGTCAATTAAAGGAAACATTACAGTATGTGAAACTATTAGTTGGTTTTTCTCCATGTTCTCAACTGGCTGAAGTTGCATGAAGCTCTAGGGCCTCTAGGGGGCGCCCTGCAGTTTGAGCTGTTTAGATATTCCTGTATTTATTGTTTAAACTATCAAAGAACATAAAACACATTTAAAAAATAATTCAAACGTCCAACTTTGTTTCTCATTTATTTGTGATTTATTGCAAAGCTTTAGCAGAAACAGAACAAAACTCAATTCACCAGCTGAGAAAGATTAGATAACATGTAACAATCCTAATCCAGGTTATAAAAGGAATCAACAAAATATCCCAAAATATATGGAGTAAATCACAAAACGTTGATAAATATTTAGTAAAACCCGATTGGACCTTGGTGCTGATTTCTTCCAAACGGTCCAGAATCCCCAGGATGAACCGAGACATGAAAACTTAATTTGGAGGAATTGGCATCAGAACATCTCAGCACAGAAACTTCAGTCACATTTCAGGAGAAACTCGACGGTTTCTGCTGTTGATCCAGTCAAATCTTTAAAGTCATGAAGCAATAATCTTTCTGGTTTCCTTTATTCTTGACGCGTCGCATCCTCACTTCGTCTGAAGCTGTGAATGTTTTTCACTTCAGCCATGTTAAAGCTTCATCAAGTTTTTCTCCCTCAAATTATTTGGAATTTAACACATTAAAAAAACTGATGATTAAAAAATAAAATGCATATTGATTAATATGAAGGAATAAAATGAATATTTTCTCTAAACAGTTTTAAGATGAGTTGAAGAGCGCTCACCTTATTTTGACCTAATGCAACACGATGAAGTTTAGAACAAATCTAAATATCTTGGACTTATTTAGCTTTTTTCTCAGCAGGTTTCCACAGTGAATCGTCTTCATCTTAAACTATCCTCTAAATATTTCCATCTGGAGTGAAGGACGTCACATATTTAAAATTCTGTCCTCATATGTGATGATAATCCATGATAACTAAAGTTTAAGTATTTAGAACAATAGATAAATGTGACGCGTTGAGCTTGTGGTGGATGTTCCCACCAACACAACATGTTGGTATTTATTTGCTTTTATATTAGTTTATAGTGTTTCAGTTAATTATGTATTTAGATATATTTTCATATCATGCATGCTGTAGTTAATGTCTGTCTGCTTTATTAACATGCTTTTGTTTAAGTTGCTGCTGCAGTTTTCCTCCAGCAGCAGCAGGAAAACTGGAGAAATCATTTGTTTTCTGAAATACTTTTTGTTTCAAGTTGATTTTAATTAGTTTATTTTGTCACTTAAATATTCACTTATTGTTTGTGCTAAAGTTAGTTTTGCTTTATTTGTTTCATCGGATGCGTTAGTTAGTTTTGTATTAGTTCTTTGTCATGTTGTGCCTCCATCATCTCGTCGTTTCAGGTCATAAACCCAAATTTAATCAGCCTTTTGGACCCAAATTTGTTTTTCATTCTTTGACTAATTCTTGCATTGAATCTTTATGCTTTAACTATTTTTGGAAGAATTAAGTTGAAACTTTTTTGTCCTCGTTTGAGTCTTTTCCCTCACTGAGCTGTAAAAACTTCAATTAGAAGATTTCAGTCTAAATTCATAAACTGATATTTTAGACTAAATAATAACGTAAAGGATCCACTGCAATAATACAGGAGAAACATCTAAATAAAAAGAAACAGTATAACTGCAAGTTCAAATTGCAACTTGAAGTTGATCCAAACTAATGTTCATCTTTAGAATAAAATAAAATCTCAATATAGTAAAAAATAATATGCTGTATTTGAGTTTACATTTAAAAACATTTAAAAAAGGAAAAACTAATTTTAAGCTGTTTAGATTTGAAGAAATTGATAAGCGACACTGAAAGCAGCTTTACTAAAAAACCTTTCTGAATAAATTCACATGCTGATTTTGGTTTATGGCTATAGATTGTTTTATTTAGTAATATATTTTCTGAATGCTAATGATTTTGATGCATCATGTTTAGCTCAGATGCAAGCATTAAAGTGAAACATTTTATTGCTTCCTAATCAATTTCCCAGCTTTCTGCAGCAGAGATGGGTTTTCATTTTCTTTCTCCATCCTGATCTTCAGCTCCTCCAGAACTTGGACCTTTTCTTGGTCTCCTTGTTCCATCATCTTCTCTATCAGGAAGTCCAGATGTACAAAAATTGACTTTGAGTTGACATTCATAGCAATCTGCTCCAGTTTCATAACACAACCAAAGGCCTCTTCCAGCAGCAACGACTTTTCTCCTGTCAGTTTGCTGGTTTCCTTTTCAAGGTTTTCCAAAAGACTCCCCTTGCTCTCACATTCTGCTTTATTCTGTTCATATTTGTCCTTGACATCATCCAGGGTCTTTTTAACTTTTCTGGTCTTTGTCACATATATCCAGTTTTCTTTGACATGAGCTGATACTGGACACTTCTTGGTGCAAACTGTGCAGCGACTATTCTTAATGACCTTACAGTGTTCTGGATACCAGGCCATTGTGCATCCAGGGTAGTGACAGTTCTCCTCACAAATATTACAGGTGATGGCTCCTTCATAAAACACCAACCCCCACATCCTTCTACTGACATTATCTTTTTCTTTATAGACCTCATCAACTTCTATAGTGAAGTCCTTGTTCTTCTTCATCTCATCTTCATGTTTCTTATAAGCTTCTTCAATCTGTTTGATTTCATTCTGTTTCTGATCATTCAATTCGATTCTGTCCTGCAGGTTCTGGATGCAGGCCGTCAGTCTGATCCGTTCATTCAGAACCTCCACTGTTGTTTTCAGTGGTTGAGGTTTGGTTTTATTCAGAAAGTCTCTCAAACGACCCATTTCTGCATTTGTAAAGTGCCAGGAGTATTTATCTATCTCTGTGTGTCCCTGTGTCTTCTGCTGGTTATTAAACATGAAGTGAGAAGGTTGATTCATCTCATCTCTGGAACATTTAATCTTTGCAGCTTTCAGAGCCTTTAGAGCATTTTCAGGTGGTTTTCCATCAGAGTGAGTCATCAGATTTACAATGTTTCTCTCCAGATCATTTCCAAACAGAGACATCACTGAATCAAAGATGTATCTCAGTCGGTCACTCAGTCTGTTGTCACTGGCCTTCATTACCAGACCCACTGCATTGATCTGATGAACTCCATCTTCTGATCGAAACAAGTCCAACAATCTTCGACTGACAGAGTTGTCTTCTTCCATCCCTCTGGTGCTTCCATATCCAGGAGTATCGATGATGGTCAGAGAGAACGGCAGAGTCTGACCTTCAAACCCAAAGATCTGATAGACGATCACATCTGATGTCTGACTTTCTGTTTGATGATTTTTATCCTCCTCTACAATCTGAAACCAGACATTATCCTCAAACTTGACTCCTACAGCGAAGTTGAACAGAGCGTTGATCAGAGTAGATTTTCCTGTTCCTGTTTCACCAACCAGTAAGATGGTTTTATTGATCTTCATCTCATCTTTCTCTCCAACAGTCAGTCTGCTCAGAGTTCCTATCAGCTCTTTCTTTGGTATCAGCTGGTAGACAGCAGGGGGTCCTTGATGGATCTGAACACTTTCTGAGATTAAAGCTTCCTGATAGGATGAGGTGATTGCCATTCTGCAGAAAACAGGACAAACTTTTATTCATTAAAAATGCAAGCAAAACGCATTGGAACTTATTTTATTAATATATTGATAATGTGATAAATCATCCAAAACAAATTTAACATAGTGTTAAAGCATATTCAGTTCATGGTTATGATGTGAAAAAGGTGCTATGTGATGCTTTATGGGTAAAACGTAGATTGAATTAAATGAGCTTTAGAGAGATTCTGTTTTTGTTGCAGAGAAATCCTAAAGTAATGAGGTTCAGTAAAGGAGCCCCAATTTCTAACAGGGTCAATGTGGACTGTTAGCCATATAAACCTGAATTTGTTGCACCGTTGACTCACAGCAGAACTTTCAGGGTCAGGGTTCTCCCTCCTAGATTCACACCCGGGTTCCCAAACCAATTTATTTATTTATTGAATAATCTCTCTGACTTTCAGCTGCCTGCCTCATGCATCCTCCTTGACTTTTGGATCTTCTGTTCAGCATTTCATTAGTCATGATCATGTCATTGTATTGTACTGATTCTTCCTGGTTAGCTTTTCTCTGCCGAGTCCTGTGTGATCATGTTCCCATGACCCCATTGTTTGGTTTGGTTCAATGAGCCGGCTTGTACTGACAGGGAGAGATGTTAACATTCCAGGTTTTAGCATTAAATGATCCTGAGCTGTAAATGGACTGAACTAATAGAGCCTCTTCCAATCACTGTGATACTTAAAACACTTTACTTCAGAGTCACGTTCCCCCATTTTCACTTACAAACGGACACATTTACACACCGGGACGCACATCGGTAGGCAATTTGGGGTAAAGTGCCTTGCCCAAGGGCACAGCGACATGTGGCAGGAGGAAGCTGGAATCAGCCATGCAACCTTCTGATCACAAGACGACTACTCTACTCACAGAGCCAGTCGTAAAATCTAGAGACGTTGAACAGCTGAACGTAACATGAAGTGACATTTTGAAAGTACCTACCTGAGTTCTTGTGATGTTCTGGTTCCCTGATCCATTTGGTTGAATAGTTCCTCCAGTTCCTGCAACTTTTCTTCATCTCCTTGTCCTTTCATCCTCTTGATAAGGAAGTCCAACATGACATAAGTGGAAACTGAATCATCAATTGAATCATCATTCTTAACCAACACAGAATGTTTGATCAAATTTTCATATGCTTCATTTACTAATAGTTTCTTCTCTTCCCTCAGCTTTGTTTTCTCCATTTCTAGTCTTTCTGAAAGCTTCACCTTCTTCTCTCCTGCTTCCTGTTTCTGTTTATATTGTTGTTTCAGGGCTTCTTTGTTCTTCTCAACCACCTGGGTCCTGATCACAAATTGCCAGTTTTTTTTCACATGTTCTGATGCAGGACACTTGTTGGTGCATGAAGTACATTTTCCATTTCTCATCACTTCACATTGTTGAGCATTTAAAGCCTTTGTGCATCCAGGATAGTGACAGTTCTCCTTACAATCCAGACAGACCACAGCTGTGTCTGAACCACATCTTCCATCTCTCAGAGGCTCCATTCCTCTCTTGGTCTCAGGAATAAGAACATTACATTTTTTAGACTTTTTCATCTGTTTGTTATGAGAAAGAGCCTCTTGAGTTCGTTCCACATTTCTGAGTTTTAACTCGGTGAACCTGATTCTCTCCTGCAGGTTCTGGATGCAGGCCTTCAGTCTGATCCGTTCATTCAGAACCTCCACTGTTATTATCAGTGGTTGAGGTTTGGTTTTATTCAGAAAGTCTCTCAAACGACCCATTTCTGCATTTGTAAAGTGCCAGGAGTATTTATCTATCTCTGTGTGTCCCTGTGTCTTCTGCTGGTTATTAAACATGAAGTGAGAAGGCTGATTCATCTCATCTCTGGAACATTTAATCTTTGCAGCTTTCAGAGCCTTTAGAACATTTTCAGGTGGTTTTCCATCAGAGTGAGTGATCAGAGCTACAACGTTTCTCTCCAGATCTTTTCCAAACAGAGACGTCACTGAATCAAAGATGTATCTCAGTCGGTCACTCAGTCTGTTGTCACTGGCCTTCATTACCAGACCCACTGCATTGATCTGATGAACTCCATCTTCTGATCGAAACAAGTCCAACAATCTTCGACTGACAGAGTTGTCTTCTTCCATCCCTCTTGTGCTTCCATATCCAGGAGTATCGATGATGGTCAGAGAGAACGGCAGAGTTTGACCTTCAAACCCAAAGATCTGATAGACGATCACATCTGATGTCTGACTTTCTGTTTGATGATTTTTATCCTCCTCTACAATCTGAAACCAGACATTATCCTCAAACTTGACTCCTACAGCGAAGTTGAACAGAGCGTTGATCAGAGTAGATTTTCCTGTTCCTGTTTCACCAACCAGTAAGATGGTTTTATTGATCTTCATCTCATCTTTCTCTCCAACAGTCAGTCTGCTCAGAGTTCCTATCAGCTCTTTCTTTGGTATCAGCTGGTAGACAGCAGGGGGTCCTTGATGGATCTGAACACTTTCTAAGATTAAAGCTTCCTGATAGGATGAGGTGATTGCCATTCTGCAGAAAACAGGACAAACTTTTATTCATTAAAAATGCAAGCAAAACGCATTGGAACTTATTTTATTAATATATTGATAATGTGATAAATCATCTAAAACAAATTTAACATAGTGTTAAAGCATATTCAGTTCATGGTTATGATGTGAAAAAGGTGCTATGTGATGCTTTATGGGTAAAACGTAGATTGAATTAAATGAGCTTTAGAGAGATTCTGTTTTTGTTGCAGAGAAATCCTAAAGTAATGAGGTTCAGTAAAGGAGCCCCAATTTCTAACAGGGTCAATGTGGACTGTCAGCCATATAAACCTGAATTTGTTGCACCGTTGACTCACAGCAGAACTTTCAGGGTCAGGGTTCTCCCTCCTAGATTCACACCCGGGTTCCCAAACCAATTTATTTATTTATTGAATAATCTCTCTGACTTTCAGCTGCCTGCCTCATGCATCCTCCTTGACTTTTGGATCTTCTGTTCAGCATTTCATTAGTTATGATCTTGTCATTGTATTGTACTGATTCTTCCTGGTTAGCTTTTCTCTGCTGAGTCCTCTGTGATCATGTTCCCATGACCCCATTGTTTGGTTTGGTTCAATGAGCCGGCTTGTACTGACAGGGAGAGATGTTAACATTCCAGGTTTTAGCATTAAATGATCCTGAGCTGTAAATGGACTGAACTAATAGAGCGCTCTTCCAATCACTGTGACACTCAAAGCACTTTACTTCAGAGTCACGTTCCCCCATTTTCACTTACAAACGGACACATTTACACACCGGGATGCACATCGGTAGGCAATATGGGGTAAAGTGCCTTGCCCAAGGGCACAGTGACATGTGGCAGGAGGAAGCTGGAATTAGCCATGCAACCTTCTGATCACAAGACGACTACTCTACTCACAGAGCCAGTCGTAAAATCTAGAGACGTTGAACAGCTGAACGTAACATGAAGTGACATTTTGAAAGTACCTACCTGAGTTCTTGTGATGTTCTGGTTCCCTGATCCATTTGGTTGAATAGTTCCTCCAGTTTCTGCAACTTTTCTTCATCTCCTTGTCCTTTCATCCTCTTGATAAGGAAGTCCAACATGACATAAGTGGAAACTGAATCATCAATTGAATCATCATTCTTAACCAACACAGAATGTTTGATCAAATTTTCATATGCTTCATTTACTAATAGTTTCTTCTCTTCCCTCAGCTTTATTTTCTCCATTTCTAGTCTTTCTGAAAGCTTCACCTTCTTCTCTGCTGCTTCCTGTTTATATTGTTGTTTCAGGGCTTCTTTGTTCTTCTCAACCGTCTGGGTCCTGATCACAAATTGCCAGTTTTTTTTCACATGTTCTGATGCAGGACACTTGTTGGTGCATGAAGTACATTTTCCATTTCTCATCACTTCACATTGTTGAGCATTTAAAGCCTTTGTGCATCCAGGATAGTGACAGTTCTCCTTACAACCCAGACAGACCACAGCTGTGTCTGAACCACATCTTCCATCTCTCAGAGGCTCCATTCCTTTGTAGGACTCAGGAATAAGAACATTACATTTTTTAGACCTTTCCATCTGTTTGTTATGAGAAAGAGCCTCTTGAGTTCGTTCCACATCTCTGAGTTTTAACTCGGTGAACCTGATTCTCTCCTGCAGGTTCTGGATGCAGGCCGTCAGTCTGATCTGTTCTTGCTGAACTTCCATCATGACTTTCTGCTGGAGAGCTGGAGACTTTTCTAGAAAGGCTATGAACTGTTTCATTCCTCTTTCTGTTATTCTCCAAGCATTTTCTAGAGGTACTTCTGTATCTTCTGTTCGTTCTTCATCCTGTCGGTTATCAAACTGGGAGTGAACTGGTTGTTTCTTCTCGTTTTTGGCACATTTAATATTTGCAGCTTCCAGAGCTTGAAGAACATTTTTAGGTGGATTTCCCTGTGAGTTTGTCATCAGAGCTACGATGTTCAACTCCACATCTTTTCCAAACTGGGACTTGATGAAATCATAGATGTACTTCAGTCGGTCACTGACTGGATTCTCTCTGTCCTTCATCACCAGACCAACTGCATGAACTTCCTGGATCCCATCAGCTGATTGGAATAACTCCATTAATATCTGATTGATCCTGATATTATGATTGACATCATGTGTGTCTCCATATCCAGGAGTATCGATGATGGTCAGAGAGAACGGCAGAGTTTGATTCTTAAACCCAAAGATGTGATAGACGATCACGTCTGACGTCTGACTTCCTGTGTCTCTTCTGTCCTTGTTCTCATCAACTAACTGAAACCAAACTTCATCGTCAAACTTGACTCCCACAGCGAAGTTGAACAGAGCATTAACCAGAGTAGATTTTCCTGTTCCTGTTTCACCAACCAGTAAGATGGTTTTATTTGGTTTGGTCTCTTGTTTTTCACCAACAGTTACTGAGGTCAGAGATCCAATCTTCTGTTTCTTTGTTCTCAGCTGGTAGACAGCAGGAGGTCCTGGACTCACTGGACTCACTGGATCACTATTGGAGACAAAGTCCTCAAACCTGGATGGATAGTTTCTGTAACAACAATAAAGATGTTCAGTTCATGTTTTAAAATGAGACTTAAAAGTTTAAAAAAATATTACAGTGGGACAGATTTATGTCTATCCCACTTAAACTTCTGCATGCTAGCTTTTTAAATTTACACCACAAAGGAGCTGCATACAGTGAAATTTAAACACTTATTGTTACCTCATCAGAGCACATATGGAATTTCCTCCCCAGAATGTTTCCCTGGGCGAACAACATGTGACACTGACGATCAATGTCATCATCACCACAGAGCTGGTCTGTGATGTTGTGACCCAGATATTTAGTCTTGGACAAACATTTAACTTCTGCCTTACAGGAAAAATAATCAGGGAAACAAAGTAGTTTGTCTGCTTTAGTCCTACATACGAGTAAAACAGTTTACTTATCTGCACATCAAATCTCAACCCATAATCAGCGCAGATATTCAGCAACTGCTGAAAACCAGCACTGCTGGGTCAGAGGTCAGCCAGGTCATCAGCATACACAAAGTGATTGACCAAAGTATCACTGATTATACATCCCGTTTTATAGAGGTTCATTTCTTTTCACAGGTCGTCCATGTACAAGTTAAACAAGGCAGGTGAAAGAAGCAGAGATGCTATTGCCCCATTTAATGTGCATTTTCTGCTTAGAATACCAGCACAAGACAAAGTTTGCAGTTTATAGATAGTAACGTGTCCCTGCCATTATTCCCCACTTCTCCAAGAAGATCACAGCATGTATTGATTATTGAGCAAAAGTTAAGCTCTTTATCAGTCAATGCTTTGACAAGTTTTAAAGCAGCTTGTCATGTTTCAGGGTTCTTTGATTTCTTTGTGGGTTTTTTTTCTTTTTGCTGCTTCTCACCATTCATCCACCAGATAGCACCAAACCTTCCTTCTCCAGAGATGTGTGCCGTCATCCTGCACACCAGAGTTCAATCATCTCATCAGTCCTAGAGTACAAGAGGAGCTGACTGCCAGTCCTTCAATGCCTAAATGTTAGCCAGTTAATGGTACTCTTAACCCCTTGGAGCTACTCTCTGTGTTTCCTCAAAGTATTGCCTCCTAGTGATTTCTCTCATTGCTTAATGTCATCAGTAGTGATGGTGAGATGAAGCCTCATGAGGCACTGAACCACTTGAGCCAAATGGTTCGAGAAAGGATTAATTTCTTGAGGCTTCATGTGCTCATGAACCCACCTATTGGCCAAGTGTATAATCACAGCCAGCTGTATCTTAACACGTGATGCATTGAATTTTTTGTCTATTATGGCTCTCGGGAATGACGTCACAAAAGGTGTAGGACAAAATCATTTGTCTACATAAATTATGTATATACATATGTGTATAATAAAATATTGTTTGAATGTTAATCCCAAAATAGTCGTGTCATGTGATATGGCATGTTGTGTAATAATGTTTTTCTGTGACTCTAGAAAAATGGCCTGGGCTTAATCAGGCAGAGGACAGTGAAAGTGCTTGTGGAACTAGAGAGGGGTAGTGAATAGGTTAATGCTTGTGTTATCATTGTACCCCAACTCCTTGGAGCACAATAAACACCTCACCTTTACATAAAATAAGAAACAGTGAAGAATACAGTTCCTCATAAGCAAACCTAATGCATCTGCAAATGTTCAGTTCATCCATCCATCCATCCATCCATCCATCCATCCATCCATCCATCCATCCATCCATCCAAACTCTGCTATCCAAACTATCAACCCTCTTTCCACTCTCTCACCTGTCCACAACTCGCCTACAACAACCCATATTTTGAATGGAACCTGTCGGGTTTATAAAGCTGTCAAACCCCGCGCCAAAATCTGAATCACTTCCTGAAGCGGTCAGGTGGTACAGCCAGTCAGCGAGGCTTCGGACGTCATCGTTTTCGGCTCCTCCCCTAAATGAAGCAAGCCTCGATACGCACTTTACGGAAACGCCCCCCTCCATTACTCGACACGCGCTCCGAAGCCTCGGCACGTCACGTAACATCACTAGTCATCAGGTGTTTTCCTTAAGATGCCCTGGATCTTGTGATAATCTAGCCTGGTTTTCTGGATTAAACCTTCCTCGTGACGCCCTGGAACGTATCCACTGTTTGCCCGAGTTTCCAAACTCACCTTCTCTGCCTGATTGCAAGTTCCTACTGGATTCTCCGGCTGGCAGTTGCGCCGCTCCCCTGTCTCTGCTCCACCTTAACTTACCTGTCCACCCTCTGTTGCTTTCCAGATTCCTTTGGCCAGGTGCTGGATCATCTGTGGTTAGGGTTAACCATCAGTGGTTTGCAGTTGGCTTCAAGGGTGGTTTTCCACAGCCTCATCGAGTTTGCAATGAAGGCTCTCAGAGTCCTGTTGATGTTATACATCTCTAAGCATTCAATGATCCAAGTATGCGGCATTGAGTCATAGGCTTTCTTGTAATCAATCCAAGCCATGCACAGGTTGGTGTGTCGGGTTTTGCAGTCTCGGGCAACTGTGCGGTCTATGAGGAGTTGGTGTTTGGCTCCTCTGCTATTTACACCGATACCTTTCTGTGCCATGCTCATGTGTTTATCCATGTGTTTGCTTATCTTGGCCGCTATGATGCCTGACATGAGCTTCCAGGTTGTGGAGAGGCAGGTTATTGGTCGGTAGTTGGGTGGGACTGGACCCTTTGATGGATCCTTCTGGATTAGGATTGTCCGCCCTTCAGTTAACCATTCAGGGTGAGTCCCACTTTGTAGCAGCTGGTTCATTTGGCCTGCCAGTCGCTCATGGAGGGCAGTGAGTTTCTTTAGCCAGTAGGCATGGATCATGTCAGGCCCTGGTGCTGTCCAGTTTTTCATACCTGAGACTCTTTCTTGGACATCTGTCACAGTGATGGTTACCGGGGCTTGCTCAGGGAGGTTGCTATGGTCCTCTCGTAGAGAGATCAACCACTGTGCATTGCTGTTGTGGGACGCCTCCCTTTCCCATATGCCTTTCCAGTATTGTTCCGTCTCCAGCCTTGGTGGGTCTGCTCTGTTATTATTACCCTGCCATTGAGAGTACACCTTAGCTGGTTGAGTGGAGAAGAGCCGATTAATCCTTCTGGATTCATTCTCCCTTGTGTATCTCTTTAGGCGGCTGGCCAAGGCTTGGAGCCTCTGTTTGGCAGTTTCGAGTGCTTCAGGTATGGGCATCTGTCTGTACTTTCTGGGTATTGGTCTTTTCATTGTACCCTTGTGGAGCTCTGACAGTTGGCTCACTTCCCTCCTTGTTACCTTGATTTTAGCCTCTAACCGTCTTTTCCATGGTGGGTATTGGGTCTCATGGTTGCTCTTATAGCCAAGTATCTCAAGGATCACTGATGCTGAGTTGTAGATCAGCTCATTGGTTTCTGTTATGGTATTGGTAGGGATCGTTCTCAATGCTGCATTCACATTCTCAATGAGACTTTCTGATGGTACTTCACTCAGCCGTTGTAATTGGGGCCTGGTTGTCATTCGGGTCATGATTCTCTCTCTCAGGTCAGCAGCTGTCTCGTTCAGCTCTGATTCGCTCACTGGACTTGTAGTTAAGTCCCCACAGTTCTGACATCCGGGTTCCTCCCATTTGCCGTAGCATTTGTGTTGTATCTCGTCAATCTCAAGTTGTGATAGCAGTTGCCGTTTGCGGATGTTGGAACACTGAGCTACTAGTTGTTTGGCAGCTTAGTGTTGACTGGGGATGTCGAAGTAACCATTCCTTCCCCAGTCTTTGCATGTAACCTCTCTGACTAGGGTTACTTGAGTAGTAGCATTCCAACAGATCCACATTTTCATCTCTCGCCCATTTCCGTCTTGTTCCAGTAGCCCATTTGTCATCAAGGTGCTCTGGTTCCCCAACACCTGACGCAGACCTTGTTTGGCCGGGCGACGTCTGAGCCGGCATGTTACGCAACTTAGTATCTCTCATGGTATGAGGTAGGCAGTAGCTTGAAGGGTCTTGCCTAAGGACCCAGACTGGATTCGAACCCCGCCCTCTCGGGTGATATACTGACGCCTTATCAATTGAGCTATCCAGTCAACAAGACTGGCTACGGATACCGACTCAAAAATGGGGCCAACATCAGTCACCTTCTCTACATGGATGACATCAAGCTGTACGCCAAGAGTGAGCGAGACATCGACTCACTGATCCATACCACCAGGATCTACAGCACGGACATTGGGATGTCATTCGGACTAGAGAAGTGTGGTCGGCTGATTACAAAGAGGGGGAAGGTGATCCGCACAGAAGGGGTCTCACTCCCACAAGGAACAATAGCAGACATAGAGGACAGTTACAAGTACCTAGGTATACCACAAGCAAATGGCAACCTCGATGAGGTCACAAGGAAAGGAGCCACAGCTAAATACCTCCAGCCCGAATAAGGCAAGTCCTGAGAAGCCAGCTCAATGGCAAGAACAAAATCCGTGCGATAAACAGCTACGCCCTGCCAGTAATCAGATACCCTGCTGGAATAATTAGCTGGCCAAAGGAGGAGATAAAAGCCACAGATATTAAGACTAGAAAGCTACTAACAATGCATGGAGGGTTCCATCCCAAATCCAGCACCCTGAGACTGTACACGAGCCGCAAGGAAGGAGGCAGAGGACTAGTGAGTGTGAGCACCACTGTCCAGGGACGAAACAACTAAGATCCATAAATACATCAGGGACAAAGCCTCAACAGACAATGTGCTCAGTGAATGTCTCAGACAACAGGGAACGGAGGTTGAGGTGCCAGAGATACCATCATGGGAGGACAAGCCCCTACATGGGATGTACCACCAGCAAATAACCCAAGTGGCTGATATCAGTAAATCCTACCAATGGCTGGAAAAAGCTGGACTCAAGGACAGCACAGAGGCCCTCATCATGGCCGCCCAGGAACAGGCCCTAAACACCAGAGCAATAGAGGCCCAGATCTACCACACCAGACAAGACCCAAGGTGTAGGTTGTGCAAGGAGGCCCCTGAGACAGTCCAGCACATAACAGCAGGGTGCAAGATACTGGCAGGAAAAGCGTACATGGAACGACATAACCAAGTGGCAGGCATAGTGTACAGAAACATCTGTGCAGAATATGGACTGGAAACCCCGAGATCAAAGTGGGAAACACCCCCAAAGGTGGTGGAGAATGCCAGAGCTAAGATCCTGTGGGACTTCCAGATCCAGACAGACAGAATGGTAATGGCGAACCAACCAGACATTGTCGTAGTGGACAAACAACAGAGGAAAGCCGTTGTGGTAGATGTAGCAATACCAAGTGATTGCAACATCAGGAAAAAAGGAGCACGAGAAACTGGAGAAATACCAGGGCCTTAGGGGAGGGAACTGGAGAGGGCCTGGAAGGTGAAGACCACAGTGGTGCCTGTGGTCATCGGGGCCCTCGGGGCAGTCACCCCCAAACTGGAGCAGTGGCTACAACAGATCCCAGGAACAACATCAGACATCTCAGTCCAGAAATGTGCAGTCCTTGGCACAGCCAAGATACTGCGCAGGACCCTCAAGCTCCCAGGCCTCTGGTAGAGGACCCGAGCTCAGAGGATAAGAACCACCCGCGGTGGGTGAGAAGGGAATTTTTTTATTTATTTTTATATATACAGAGAGAGAGAGAGAGAGAGAGAGACTGTATCAAACAAGTAGCCCTTCGCGTTGCTCTGACCCATGAAGTAGCTCCCAGTCTCAAAAAGGTTGGTGTCCCCTGCCCTAGTGGAACACAAACGTCATGTGCAACTGGTCCTTCAACGTCTCCTGGAGAAGAAGTTATATGTCAAAGCGGAGAAATGCAAATTTCATAAACCATCTGTCTCTTTCGTTGGGTTCATACTAGAGGCCAGGCAGGTAAGACCAACGGAAGAGAAGATCCGGGCGGTTTTGGAGTGGCTGACCCCAGAGACACGTAAACAACTCCAACAATTCATTGGTTTTGCCAACTTCTACCGCCCTTTCATCCGTAACGACAACCAAACCGCCTTACCATTAACCACTCTCACCTCAACCAAGGCCACTTTCAGTTGGACCCCAGAAGCTGAAGCCACCTCCAGTCAACTCAAGAACCTTTACGCCAATGTCCCCATACTCATCCAGCCAGATCCCACTAAACAGTTCATAGTTGAAGTCCCAGATTTCCACTCTCGACAATAAGACTCATCTTTGTTTCTTTTTTCTCGCAGATTGTTCCCTCCGCAGCACAACTATGATGTGGGAGATTGAGAACTTTTGGCCATCAAGCTGGCCCTGGAGGAGTGGCGGCATTGGTTGGAGGGAGCTGAACACCCGGTGTTGGTCTGGACTGATCATAAAAACTTGTCATACTTCCAATCTGCTAAGAGGCTTAATCCCCGTCAGTCTCGTTGGTCATTGTTCTTTTCCAAATTTAATCTCTCCATTTCTTACCATCCAGGATCCCGTAACATAAAACCAGTTGCCCTGTCCCGTATACACTCTCCAGACGACTTGGAGAAGGTCCCGGCCACCATCCTTCCCTCAGCTGCACTGTTGAAGCTGTCACCTGGGAAATTGACAGGTGACAGCTGGGCCTGGTTCAGACAGGCCCAACTGTCTGAACCAGCCCCCAACTCGTGCCCACCTAACAAGATATACATACTTACCTCCATCCGAGCCCGTTTCCTCCAATGGATCCATGCCTCCAAATTCTCAGGACATCCAAGTATTATGTAGCAGTATTTAATATAGCAAGAGACTAAGTAGCATCTGAGATCAGAAGACTAAGTTCATCTACTGGAGCTGTTGTCAGTAATCAATAAACGAAACAAAAGAATAATGGCTTTCAATAATATGTATTTTAAAGAAAATAAGTAAACATTACAAGACAAAACATACAAAAAACAAAAAACACAATAAATATATACACAGTACCGCAGTAGATCTTCTATATAATTGTGCACAAAAGTCCTTCACTTTTTCCCCGCCTGGTCAGCACAGTGTCTGACCGACACACATTTAAAAAGTCCATGGTGTGTTTTTCCAGATATTCAAGAGAAGAATGTCCAAGCGCAATTTGTGTCCGATGAAAAGATGAATAATGAAGTGTGTCTATGTAGTGAGATGGAGGGGGAAATATTGTGGACCATCAGCCTCCTACCAGACCAGTATGGAGTCAATTTCAGGTTCTCCTGGCTCCAGCCAGTTATCAGAAGCTCACCATCCTTTAACCCAAAAAGGGTCACCTGGCCTGTATTGAAATAAACAGGTCCAGTAAATTACCATCCTGCTAGTTAACTAGACTGTTTTTTCAGTTATATCCAGAAATAAATACAATCATATCCACAATCAAATCTTTAAAACAACTTAAAGATATCAGCATTCATTTCATTATCTTAAATACATGTTTTGAATTTAAAAAGTTAGATGGTATATTTCATAAACAATTAGCATTGGATACCACCACCAACATACCAAACAAAACATTATATTCACTACTCACCAATTCCATTTATAGATCACTGTATGATAACTTCATGGCTCCAAGCTCACTGGATACCCAGATCTACATGATTTTTATATTGTGAGGTTTTAAAAGTACATAACAAACAAAGAGATTAACTAATTGTTTGGAAGCACAAACCTGCAGCTCCTTTGTCTCCAGCTCTCCCCCTCACACCTGATTGGGAAAAGCTGGAGCAGGCCTAAAAAAACCACTCCAGGTGCAATGATTGGCTGACTACTCTGTGTGATTGACTATCACTCCAACCAATGGAGCAGCAAAGGCGGGATTAAGGGCAGTTTTTACCCTGGGTTACAATTAGCCGAAACATTTCCCTCATAAACCGTAAATTCTGGTGGCCCTCTGTTCACAAAGACGTCAAGGAATATGTCTGAGCCTGCAGTCTGTTCTAAGAACAAATTGTCCCATCAGCATCTGTCAGGTCTCCTTCAACCTTTCTCACGTTTCCGTCGATTTTGTTACCGGATTACCACCATCCATAGGTCTGACCACTATCCTCACCATTGCTGATCGTTTTTCTAAAGCCTGTCACTTAGTTCCCATCCGCAAGTTGCCTTCAGCGTTCCAGACCAGCCAACTTTTAATTAAACATGTTTTTAAGCATGGAATCCCGCAAGAGATACTGTCCGACTGAGGACCCCAATTCATGTCACAGGTCTGGAGAAATATTTGTCTCGCACTACATGCTAAAGTTTCATTGACATCTGGTTTCCACCCACAGACAAATGGCCAAACTGAAAGGATGAACTAGGAGTTAGAAACAACACTCCACTGTTTATTTCTTCCAATCCATGTGCTTGGAGTCAGTTCCTTCCTTGAGTTGAGTACATCCACAATAGCCACATTTCTGCCGCTACAGGTCTGTACCCCCCTCAAAATCTCTCTAGGTTATCAACCACCACTACTCCCTGCCGAAGAGGACAATATTACCGTCACTTCAGTTCGTCACCATATCTGCCACTGCCAGAACATTTGGAGAACCACCATCCAAAACCTCAACAACACAGCAGAGCAGAACAAGCATCTAACTGACCGTAAATGGATCCCGGCTCCCACCTACACTCCCAGCTAAAAGGTGTGGTTGTCGTCCTGTGACATCCCTGTCAAATCTATGTCTAATAAACTCTCTCCCCGATTCAAGATCAAATCCATCATAAACCCATCTGCAGTTCAGCTCCGCCTCCCAGTGTCCCTTCACATTCACCCCACTTTTCATGTCTCCCAGATAAAGCCCTCCTTCCAAACCCTCTCCTCCCGCCTGAGATATCCATGGCCGTCCGCCTTACTCTATCCACTTCGACGCCTGAGTGTTAGCCAGTAATGGTACTCTTAACCCCTTGGAGCTACTCTGTGTGTTTCCTCAAAGCATTGTCTCCTAGTGATTTCTCTCGTTGCTTAATGTCTTCAGGTGTTTTCCTTGAGACGCCCTGGATCCTCCTTGTGATAATCTAGCCTGGTTTTCTGGATTAAACCTCCCTCGTGACGCCGTGGAACGTATTCACTGGTTGCCCGAGTCTCCAAACTCACCTTCTCTGCCTGATTGCAAGTTCCTACTGGATTCTCCGGCTGGCAGTTGCGCCGCTCCTCTTTCTCCACTCCACCTGAACTTACCTGTCCACCCTCCACCGTACTTCCTTGTTGCTTTCCAGATTCCTCCGTGAGCCATTCCCCTCTTGGACCAGACCCATTTCACCCTTATTCCTCCTGTTTTCAATAAATTATCTTTTACTGACTTCGTCTCCTGTGTGGTGTTCTGCATGTGGGCAACACAATTAGGACTAAACATGACAAATCTGTTCCAATTCTCTCTTTGAGAAACTTTACTAATAGGCAGTTCCACAGTCAGAAACGTGGCACTAGAGACACCAGTAACCGTAGTTAAAAGTTTTCCAGGGTCAGACATTAAATTGTACCAGAAACTGCTGAGGATGACTGTAAATATAGAAAGATAGTTGTTCATACAGGTAACCACACCCAGTTACGCCAATCAGAGGTCACTAAAGTTAGTATCAGTCCTTTGCATGAGCAAAGGACAATGAAGAACTAAGAGATTTTATGCTTTTATGGTCATAATTTATACTTCAGTTTCATTATTCTAATACTGTCATTTTATACTACTGTGTATAAAACAGTGTTTGAGAACTCGCTTGAAAGTTTTTAGTTAGTTTAGTGTTAGTTTCTCAAAACAATCTCTAAAATGGCCTCACAAGTTTAGACATGTGAGACCACATCAACCTTGGTGGTGGTTTCTGTTATAAAGTTACAGACATGCAGCAACAAGCTTCAGGGTTTTGTCATGTTGGAAATGTCCCATAATTTTGTGTCTCTGCAATTATTTCTAACAAACTGAACCACAGAACTTCCTCTAACTTCAGGATCACTTCCTTTAATAATCTGGGTGTTTTATCCAGATATACTCACTGTGCCATGGTCGTCCCCAAATCAGAAATCTGCAAAGATGGAGACAAATAGATCAAATGAAACCTACTAAAGAACATGAATCACTTTTCATAAAAGATTTCCAAAAAGTCACAGTTGAATCTGAAAAAGAAATTGCAAAATAAATTCATTAATATTTCATAATTGTTACAAAATTCTAGAAATATCTATTTAGTCAATATTAAATATGGCAATGAATTCAATACATCCTGTCGCTCGACTCCAATCTACAGCTGACTCATCACTATTTTACGAAAGAGAAAGCAGAGGTTCAAACTTGAACTCTTTCTGGATTTTACTGTCCTATCAGAACCAATTTGTGAAAAGGAACAGATACAAAAATAAAGGATGTCATTTATAAAACAAACCTTTACAGAAATACAACTTTAGATCCTCCTGATTAAAAACTATTGAATGACGCACTTTGTTTATTTTCAGTAACGAATGCTTTTGTGTAGGAAATATTTTCACCTGATCATGTTTGCACTGTGATGTTTAACCGTCGTTCTCATATAAAGCCGAGTCCTAAAACAGGAAAATCCTGTTGAGATTTAACTGACAAATTCAGAATGCAAATAAATATTTGCACTTCCTCAAACCAAGCATTAAAGCAATAGTTATGCTTTAACTATTGCTTAGTTAAAGCAATAGTTAAAGTAATAAAGTTGCTGTTAAACTTTATTTTCCCAGCAACATTGAGTCTAATGTTACTATTACATGTGATTTACAAATGAGGATATAATAAATACATAGTAAATAATACAAATGTAAGGAGATATTTCATTGTGTTGGTTAGTTATTATACAATTGTGTTTATATTACCTCAAATATATTAACAAGGTGCTTTTTCCAGCTTTTTGAATCTCAAACCATAGATAATAAAACTGATCCTACCTTCTGTTGTCGGGGTGGAAAGTTCTGCAGATCTGAGCAGGAAGACGACGGTCCCACCTTTTAATGGGTTTCTGAGTCATGTGACCAAAACGGGTCATGTGGTTTCACAGAATCGCTCATCAATCCACCCTTTTCTGTTTGCATTGCTTTTTACTGATATGAGCCACAGGCATCAGGAGGTAAAGCAGTGATATGAAGATTAACTAAAATACAACAAAAACAGAGTTGCTGTGAATGATATTACAGTTTTTTAGCTTTATTTTCATTTTAAAATGAAAATGTTTTCTTTGATGGTTCAAACCATTTCATCTCATTTTTCTGAGGTTGATGTAAAGCATAAGGTTTGTGTATTTAAGAGTGGAAGCAGGTAACAGCTTAAAATGCAATTTGAACAGATTTTATTGTTGTTATCTATTAAAGACAGAAATCTGCAGCTGTTACTGCACTAAACTGATTAGTATAAAAAGCCAAAACTTCAGAGTATGCATGTATCCTTATTCAACATGTATCTGCAAAACGTCTTTGCCACTTTGGCTGTTTGTGCCCAGATCCGTCGTTTTGGGAAACCAGAAACAACTGGTTTGAAACCAGGTAGCAGAATGGATACATTTCATGTGTGGATGCCAGCAGGATCGTTTTTAGCTCTGCCTTTCCATTTCCCACATGTAACAAACATTTCAGTTGTTTTCAAGCTGATATAAGTCTGAGACTTTTTCTACTTTGTCCCTGAATTATTTCAGATCTGGAAACGATGTTCTGGCTTTTGGGTCAGGAGCTTCCAGCTTTAATTTCATCCAGTTTATAGCAGCAGTGGAACCGTTGCTACAGGACGAATCATGAAGTCTTAAATCAACACAAGTCTGACACGAGGAGTTTAGGTTTTCTTCCCAATAACCTGGTAATCATATGTTAAATGTAAATGGTAGATCATGTGCACTTTTTTAACATATTTAAATCATACTGTGATGAAACATGTGCAACTGAACTTCAAAAGTAAAAAATGAGCGATTCTAAAATTACTCCTCTATATCATTCACTTCACTTAAATTTAGCTGCACGAATGTTTTCATGTTAATTTTTCAGAATAAACAGTAAAAACATGAAAAAGTAGAACTTCATGTTCAGACTTAATGCAGTAAACTGTCTATGTATTCTCTATGATTTCCCAGCGTAGCTGTATAGTGTAGTACAGCATAGCATAGCAGAATATAGTATAGTGTAGTACAGTATAGTGTAGTATAGTACAGTACAGTATAGTATAGTATGGTACAGTGTAAAGTGATCTATGCTCTAACTGAACCCGCTAGGATCGGAGGAAACACAGATAAACTCTTTTCCTGGAGTTCAGGTGAAAATCCCGCCTCATCTTTCACCGGCAGAAACTACGAGCTGCAACTTATTCATTGCTTTGTCTGTCAGACCGGATTTAAAATAGCGTGACGACAACAACATACGGGTTAAATCATCAACGCAGCTTGGAGAATTTGAACTAATAACGCTGAGTTAGCTAAAATTAGCCGATAGCTAAAATTAGCCGACAGCTAAAGTTAGCCGACAGCTAAAGAAAGAACCACCTACCGTTTTTAATGAAACGTAAATCGTCGGTCTGAGTTGGAAGTTGCTCCATTTCCATCTGTGATTCTCTTCTTGCATGTTTTGTATTTTGTATTTAGTTTTATTAAGTACTTTTGTCGTTTATGCGCCTGAAATAAATGACTTTTCTCTTCAGCTTTTTAAAACCATCTTTAAATGATTTGATTGGCTGAGCTGCAGATGACGTATCCACACCTACAGCGTGAGAAAGGAGAGAAACGGTCTGATGCTCATTTTTAAACAAGAGCTTTAAACTGAAGACTTTGGGTAAAATATGAATTATTTCCAAGAAAACAACTTTAAATCCAATTCAAGTCAGTCAATAGTGTAAAAGTCTGAACATTTGTTTCAAATCGAGTCTACAGTTTGTAACATGTTGGGGTCGGAGGAGCTGCAGTCCGGGGGACAGGCGGGGTCACCTGGACAGGTCACCATCTGTCCAGGTGGTCCATGTAGTGTTATGCCGAGTCAAGGATGTCACCGGTATTGCGTTTGAACGTCTTTAATGTTGAACATAACACTAACACATTCTCGGGTTGCTGAACAGTGTGTTTTCGGCCTTAACATCTCTACTGTATACGTCACTTCCTTGTTCTACTCCCACGTGACCTTACACATAAAATAGTCCCATTACATTACATCACCCTTTCTTTGAGTCTTTTAAGACAAAGTAACATTTTAACATTACAGTGGGTTCCTGTTACATAAGTATTCCTTTTATTATTGGTTCAGTGTGCTGTTATTAGCCTTAGCTGAAGTAACATTTAACTCAAGTCCAACAGGACCTTTCAGAACAAACCTCACAAACATGCTCTTACATGCTTGTCAAAATAACTGAATAACCCCTTCAGTTGGTGTAGTCAGCATATCTTATAGGTAATTTAACAACCCTGCCACTAGAGGTTGTACGAACTGGAGTCTCAGGTAAGCTAAGATTAACCGGGTCTGGAGCGTCACACCCTGGTTCTTCAGGTGGAAAAGATGGGTGTAGCTCATGTTCACTCGGAACCTGTGGCAGTCCATCTGTTGTAGGAGTAGGTGGGTTACTAAGGATGGGTCTCAGGTGTCGGCGGTTCCTCCTCAAGACTCCTGACTTGGTTTGGACAAGGTATGATCGAGGTGAATCACACTTTTGTAGAACAGTAGCTGGTTCTGTCCATCCCTTTTTATTGTCCAGTTTCACTGAAACACTGTGTCCTGGTTGGAGTTCTGGTAGTGGTTTGGCACCATGTCTGCTGTTGTAGTTTCGCACATAGTTTTCTTTTGGTCTTCACATCAGTTGATCTGACGAGCTGTAGATCCGGCCATGCAGGCTGCAACTTCGTTTCCAACATCGGTATCGTGGTTCTGATCTGTCTACCTAGCATAAGTTGGGCTGGGCTCATGCCAGTTGCTTGAATGGGAGTTGATCTGTAAGTCATGAGAGCCAAAAACGGGTCAGTCTGTCTCAGAATCCTTTTAGCTGTCTGGACAGCCCTCTCGGCCTCACCGTTCGCCTGTGGGTAGTGAGGACTTGTGGTAATGTGTTTGATGTCATAGTCCTGCACGAACTGTTCAAAGATTTTCCCTGAGAATTGAGGACCATTGTCGACTACAACTTTCAGGTTAGCACTGTGGACTCACTTGACATGTTTTTAAGATGGGCTACCTCAATATAACGGGAGAAGTAGTCGACTACAACTAAGTAGTTCAGTTTGTTAAGCTCACAAATGTCTGCAGCTATCCTCTCCCATGGCCGACTAGGCAGTATGGTAGTAAGCAACGGTTCTCTCCGCTGAGTAGGTTTTAACTCTTGGCAGTGTGCACAAGCAGTAACCATTTCTCTTATCTCACTGCTCAATCCTGGCCACCAAACACTACATTTGGCTCTTTCTCTGCATTTCACAATGCCTTGATGTCCATCGTGAATACGCTGCAGAATCTCAGGCCTTAGCTGTCGTGGTATAACAATTCTGTCATTATACAGTAACAGGCCTTTTGACATGGTAATAGAATGTCTGTTAGCATAATATGGTTTCATCCCTTCCGGCACTTTATTTGGGTGTTTAGGCCAACCTGCCTGCAAAAAGGTTTGCACCGCTTGAAGGGTCACATCCTGCTGTGTGTGCTGTTTGATTAAATCCAGCTTGGTAGGAGAAATAGGCCAAGAGCGTTGTGTTGCGTCTTCATATGCTTCCGTTTCCTCCAGCAGTTCTGCTATTTCTTGAGATGTGGATGCCTGTGGGTGGCGTGAAAGGGTATCTGCTACTAAAAGTTCTTTCCCTGGAACATACACAGCTGTGGGGTTGTACCGCATCATTCTCAGCAAAAGTCTCTGACATCTAAGCGGCACTGAATGAAGATCTTTGCTGTTTATGAGAGGTATCAGTGGCTTGTGGTCACTCTGTAAGGTAAAAGAGTTCAGTCCATAAAGGTATCTGCTGAATTTCTCACATGCCCAGACTGCCGCAAGACATTCCTTTTCAATTTGTGCATATCGTTGCTCTGCATCGGTGAGTGTTCTGGAACAAAAACTCACTGGTTTCAACTGTCCATCATGGTCTTGAAGTAAAACCCCCCCTAAACCATAACTGCTAGCGTCTGCACTGACAACGGTTGGTTTGGTTACGTCATAGAATGCGAGGACTGGTGACTTTGTGACAAGTTCTTTCACTTTACTGAATGCTTCTTCTTGAGCGGTGTCCCAAGTCCAAGTCACATCACTTTTAAGCAGATCATTGAGAGGTTTTGTGACCTCCGAAAGATTTGGTAGGTATCTGCCCAAGTAGTGAATCATTCCAAGAATCCTCCTCAGATCGGAAACATTCTTTGGTGGTTCAAGTTCTGTGATTGCATTGACTTTTGCTTTATCTGGCCTTATGCCATGTTCATCAATACAATGTCCCAGATAATGGAGTTGTTTCTGCCGTAGGAGGCATTTCTCATGGTTTAACCTTAACCCTGCTTCCTTAAGTGTGTCCAATGTTTTTTTTAGTCTTGCTTCATGTTGCTCTGGAGTGTCTGCATAAATGAGTATGTCGTCCATGTAGGTTGCCACTCCTTCTTGTCCTCCCAAGAGTTCTGTCATCTCTCGCTGAAAGATTTCCGGGGCACTGGTAATACCAAATGGTAGCCTGTTGAAGTAGTATCTTCCAAATGGGGTTATAAAGGTTGTTAATTTGGCGCTCTCTGGATCAAGTGGTATTTGCCAGAATCCGCTTGCAGCATCTAACAGTGAAAACACTTTGGCGCCCGCCAATTTAGGCAAGATGTCATCCACCGTTGGTAGAACATACTTCTCCCTTTTGACTGCTTTATTTAGCTCTTTCAAGTCGACGCAGATTCTAATTTGTTCTTTGTTTTTCTTTGGCACGGGCACCATTGGAGCACACCACTCTGTTGGATCTGAGATTGGCTGAATCACTCCATTGCTCACCATACGATCCAACTCTTTCTTCACTTTTGGTAACATGGGAACTGACACTCTCCGTGCTGTTGTCACACTATAGGGAGTTGCACCCTCTCTTAGAGTGATCTTAACAGGTTTGACTTTTAGCCTTCCTATTTCATCAGGACAGGATTCACTGATTTGTGCTGGAGCTCTTATTTCCTCCATGCGTTTTATCAGGCCCATGGCAACTGCAACATTGCGACTCAGGAGATGGCTGCAATGGGGTCCGTTAATCACATTGACTTTAAATCTGAATCTTTTGCCTTTCCTCATTGTGGTGGCTATAAAATAACCCGCACAATTCAGTTTGCCTCCGGGGCTGTCTAGTTTGTTTGTCGGTTTTCTTAGTTTTGGCTTAAAGGCAAGCTTTTCAAATGTCTCTGATGGTATAACACTAGTATCAGCTCCTGAGTCAATTTTGAAGACGATATGAGAACCTTGTATTGGCAGGTTTACAGTCCAAGCTTTCGAAGAATCTTCTATGTCTGTGACTCCTCCCAGAAAATATGTCGCATTTCTTTCAATGTTTCTTTTTAGGTGCAATAACTTCACTGACCACACGGGAGCGACACACGACCGCAAAATGACCCAGCTTTTTACAGTTTCTGCACTCGGCGTTCCTAGCTGGACATTTATCATTCTTTGCATGTACTCGACCACATCTTGTGCACTTGCGACCTTTATTAACATTTTGATAGTGTTTTTGGTTTGACTCCTCCTGTGTTCGGTGCTTTGTTTGCATGGCTTTCACTGTGTGTCAGTCTCTCTCGGTGTTGTTGGCGCTTGTAAGCCACTTCACTCAGGTTAGCACAAGCATTAGCTCCTTGCTCGCTTACGTGCTGTTTTACTTGCTCTGACTGTCTCACGAGCTCCACCGCTTTACTGAGGGTTAAGTCAGGCATCATTTGCAGCTTCTCAGACATTTCTTTGTCAAGTATTCCTATGACCAATCTGTCTCGGATATTTTCTTCTTTAACGCGGCCAAAATCACAGGTGTCTGCTAACTCATGGAGAATTCTTATGTATTCCTCCGCGGTCTCCCAGACCTCTGAGCGCGCTGATGAAAAACGAGCTCTTTCATGTATTGTGTTCACTTTGGGAACGAAGTAGTTGTCTAGTTTGTTTAAAACTATCTCATACTCCTCTTCGTCTTCCCCTTCTTCGAAAGTGAACGTCTTGAACACTTGTTCCGCTTCCTTCCCGAGAGAATAAAGCAACGTACAGACCTGGACCTCGCCGTCTTCTAGGTTTAGCTTTGTGGCTACCCGGTAGCGCTGAAATCGCTGCCGCCACTCAGGCCACTGCTCCGGCCGTGAAAAATCAAAAGCTTCTGGAGGTGGGAACTTTGCCATCTTCCGACGTCTTCTGACACCATGTAGTGTTATGCCGAGTCAAGGATGTCACCGGTATTGCGTTTGAACGTCTTTAATGTTGAACATAACACTAACACATTCTCGGGTTGCTGAACAGTGTGTTTTCGGCCTTAACATCTCTACTGTATACGTCACTTCCTTGTTCTACTCCCACGTGACCTTACACATAAAATAGTCCCATTACATTACAGTCCAGCGTTAGTATTAATGCTAACGCTCAAACTGTAAGATTCAACTTTTGAGGAGTTGAATCTTACAGGAAACTAACAGCTTAAACATGGAAAACTGAACTGTCAGCATTTCTTTTCTCAAAGCGCTTATTGCACTAATGTCTTCATAATATTTAGATATAATTTAAGAACTTTATTTAAGATGTTAACGCTTAGAAATTAATTTTATTTGGCCAGAGTTCTTCTGTCTGCTTTTATTTGTTGTTTGCTTTTTCAGCCAATAGAAAGACGCGTCTACACCACGTGGTCACGAAGGCTCTGCACCATTTACAAGCCGGCGTGGAAAGCGGTTCGCCGTGTTGGTGGGGTTTGTTCTCCGTTTCAGTCAAAAGATAAGCAGAATGATCCACTTGCAGCAAACTTTACCCATTAATTCCTCTCCTGCCAAACAGCCTGAATTCCTGTTGGGTCTTCAGCCTGTTGGGTCTAAGGGTGTCAGCCGGCGGGAGACATTCGGCCGGCGGGAGACATTCGGCCGGCGGGAGACATTCGGCCGGCGGGAGACATTCGGCCGGCGGGAGACATTCGGCCAGATCTCCCGCCGGCTGCATGTGAAGGAGTGGACCGCAGACAGACTAAGGTAAGGAACCAAAACAAGCAGACTGGACCGTTAAAGTTCGGAGTTCTACTGAGAATGGATCAACAGGACCATGTTTGGTTCTGGTCCGGTAACCTGACCCAGTCTGGGTTCTGCTGGCTGCAGCGGAGCTAAACATCAACCAGCGGGATTCATGTCTGTTTCTCTAAATATGAAGAAAATACAAACTAATCTGATCAGTTAATTAAACAATAAACCGTTTTATTTTAATGCAACGTTTATCAGCGGCCATGTTCAGAGCTTATTTAATTATGTAAAGATCATAAACTGATTAAATTAGATTAAATTATCTGTTGTATAGATCTACAGTAGATCATTTATAGATCTATAGTATAGATCTACTGTATAGATCTACTGTATAAATCTACACTAGATCTGCTGTAGATCATCTATAGATCTGTGGTAGATGAACAGTTTACTATGTAATAACTGATTTAACTGCTGATCCAGGTTCATTTTCCTTCCTGCATCTTGAATCCTTCACTTCTCCTCACGTCCAGGTTAAGATTTAATATTGTTTGATGGATCCAATAATCGATCCTGACCTGATCTGCAGGATCAATTATTAGAAGCATCAGATATAGATAGAGAACAAATATGGAAAAGCTCCAGATGATTCAACTGGATCTGGACCCAACAGAACCACCAGATCAGAACAAAGAGAAACTTTGTTTCCCAGTCGGTCCGTTAACGTCTGAACCGATCAAAGTCCAACTTCATGGTCTCAAAGGTTCTGCTGAGCGAGTCGCCGGGTAGAATCACAGCAGAGCAGAAAATACTGTCTGGAGACGGGTTCTACTGGACCGAACAGAAGGTTCTACTGGACCGAACAGAAGGTTCTACTGGACCGAACAGAAGGTTCTGTTGGACCGGTCAGGTCGGTTCTGAGCTGCAGGTTGTTTTTCCTCCTGTTGGTCCTGGAATAAAGATAATTTTATTTCTAATAAACTGTTAATTATTGATCATAATATTCTTGTTCCTTTCAGAAGACAATAATAAAAATAATGTGGGAGTTATTATTGATTAATAATTATTAATTATTGATGATTATTGATGATTGATCATTGATTATTGATTTCTGCTGCTGAAAAGTAAAACATAGTTTAACCTGTTGGATCAATAATGTGTCTCATATCAGCTGTGAGTTTAACTCAATTTAAATGTAAATAATTAATAATTGAACATATTAATTAATCTTCATGATCAAAGATCAGCTGCTGGTTTGGACCAAACTTTTCAGGTCATTTAAAAATAAACATGTTTTAATTTAACATAAAATAATATTTCTCCTGTATGTTTCAGTGGTTCTGCTTCATTGGTTGTTGGACTTGTTTGTCCAGTAGCACATGGAGTTTTTAGGGTTCTGATCGGCCCGGTTCTCTTCCTGTAACTGCAGCAGAACCATTACTGAGGTTCTGCCTCCTGGTTCTACAGGATGCGGTACTGCAGCACCCGGGGCGGGGTCCAGAACCGGGACTTCAGGGAGGTTCTGTTCTCCGGATTCGCTCCGGATGGAGGGATGTTCATGCCGGAGACGCTGCCGACCGTGAGCCCAGAGACGCTGCGGAGCTGGAAGGGGCTGCGGTACCAAAGGCTGGTTCTGGAGATCGCTGCCCTGTTCATCCCAGAGGAGCTGATCCCCAGAGACGACCTGGAGGGTGAGCAGCACCAACAGCAGCACCAACACCAACAGCAGCACCAACAGCAGCACCAACACCAACAGCAGCACCACTGATACAGGCAGCAGCACCAACAGCAGCAGCACCAACAGCAGCATCAACAGCAGCACCAACACTGATACAGGCAGCAGCACCAACAGCACCAGCACCAACAGCAGCACCAACAGCAGCATCAACAGCAGCAGTACTTTCAGAGGGAAGCTGGACGCTGCTGTGGTTTAAATCTGTTTTTGTCTGGAATTTTTTCCAAAGTTCAGTTTGATTTTTCCCCAAAGTTAAAAATGTAAAGTTTTCTATTCCTGTAGTTTGTAGATTTTATTAAGATTGTTGAGGCCAAAGAAGCAAGAGCACAAACGAGTTAAAGAGGAAACTGGACCAGAGTGAACTGGACCGGACCGAACTGGACCAGTTCGGTTCACTCAGGATGAGTGAATCATCAGGGTTTGTTCTGCCTCCAGGCCTGGTCGCTGAAGCTCTCTCTGGGTTCTCGGTTCCCGACTCGGTCCGGATCGTCCAGCTGAAGGACGGTTTGTCGGTTCTGGAACTTTTCCACGGAGAAACTTTGGCGTTCAAAGATCTGGCCATGAGCTGCACCGTCCACTTCCTCGACTACTTCCTGCGGAAAGACGGCAGCCGAGCCGTCGTCCTGGTTGGTAAGAAACATCCCTGACCTCTGACCCGGTTCTGTGATCACGACCTCTGACCCGGTTCTGCCGTTAGGAACATCAGGAGACACCGGCGGCTCAGCCATCCGCAGCGCCCGCTCTCTGCCGGGTCTGGATGTTCTGGTGGTTTTCCCTCGAGGTCGGATCACGGCGGTCCAGGAGAAACACATGACGACCTGCCTGGAGGACAACGTCCACGTGTTCGCAGGTAGGCCCGGTTCTGACCCGTTCTGACCCAGCCCGGTTCTGACCCGGCCCGGTTCTGACCCGGTCCGGTTCTGTTCTGGTACCGTCTGACCCGGCCCGGTTCTGACCCGGTACCATCCGACCCGGTCCGGTTCTGCTGCAGCTGACGGCAGCTCAGACGACATCGACCAGCCGCTCCGCCGCCTGTTCGCCGACCAGAACCTGGTTCGGACCCACGGCCTGATGAGCCTCAACTCTGTCAACTGGTCCAGAGTCATGATCCAGGTGGCGCACTTCTTCTACGCCTACCTGGAGCTGAGCGGCCTGGGGGCGGAGCCTGGGCTGGGGGCGGAGCCTGGGCTGGGGGCGGAGCCTGGACTGGGGGCGGAGCCTGGACAGAGGGCGGAGCCTGGACAGGGGGCGGAGCCTGGATCCAGGCCTGGAGCCGACACTGGAGCGCTGCCGGAGCTGGAGGTGGTGGTTCCGACCGGAGGAGCCGGGAACATTGCAGGTGGGTTCAAGGTGTTTGGATCAGAACCAGCAGAACCTGCTGCCCAGATGAACTGATCATTTCACGTTTTGTTTATCGATTAGTTTAGTGTTGGGACTGAACGAACAATCTGTTATAATAACTGAGTCACCATGTTATTGAGTCCAACTTTAAAACTTAATCGTTTCAAATCGATTGTTTGATTTAAAGTCTCGTCTTCCTCCTGAAGCTGCCGTCGGTTTTTCCCCTCAGCTGCTTTCGTCGCCGTGGGGATGGGCCTGCCGCTGAAGCTGGTTGCCATGGTGAACGCTAACGACATCGTGCATCGGACGGTAACCAGCGGCGATTTCTCCATGGCGCCCAGCGTCACCCAGACTGTGGCTCCGGCCATAGACATCCAGGTAGACAGAACCAGAACCAGAACCAGAACCAGAACCAGAACCAACCGGGTTCATTACAGGCTGAGCAGGAAGAAACTTTTCTTTCAACCTGAAACATAAATTATATTCTAGTGTTTCATCATGAATTATTTAGTCCGTGTGTCGCCTTTACCTTTAATCATTTCATTTATATTGAAAGGACTTTTATCGTTTTGCTGATGTTGAATTTGTCTTATTTTAATTTTTAATAAACATTTTGGTTTTATTTTGTTTCCTATTTTCAGTGAATTAAATGTTAAATGAACAGATTTAAACAGATTTTCTGTTTATCAATAAAGTCATGAATTTAACTCTAAACTGTAAACTGTGCTTGGTGAGCGGAAGCCATCTTGGTTCTGGTTCTGTTCTTCAGGACCCGTACAACATGGAGCGGGTCTTCTGGCTGCTGCTGGACCGGGACGGCGCCGCCGTGAAAACCATGATGGAGGAGTTCCAGCGTTCCCATCGACTCAGACTGCCAGAGGACCAGCGCAGACTGGTACCGGTCCTCCAGAACCGCGAGGCGGACCGGACCGGACCGGACCGGCGGCCGCAGTAACCGTCTCCTCTGTGGTTCTTCTAGCTGGCCGAGGTTCTGGTGAGCGGCGCCGTGAGCGACCCGGGGATCCTGGAGACCATGAGGCGGTGCTGGGACCAGAACCGGTACCTGCTGTGTCCCCACACGGCCGTGGCCGTCTGGCACCACTACAACAGAACCCACAGCACCACCAGAAACAGGTCGGGGAGGGGCTTTATCTTATTAGTTCATCAGTTTGTTTGTTCTATATTATTAAATATTTTATATTTTAAATGAACTGGTCAACATTTTATCTGACTTTATTTTCCAGTTTTATTTCTTACATTTAATTTCACTTCATTTTGTTTTTCTCTCATTTATTTTGAGTATTTCAAATTTATTTTAATCTTCCGGGCAGAACCGGGAAGAACCGGTTCTGCCTGGTTCTGTCCGGTTCTGCCCGGTTCTGTCCGGTTAATCTGCAGATAAACGTTTGGTCTCGTTTCTCCTGACGGCTGCAGATGCTACGTTGCTACGGCGTCTCCAGCGAAGTTCCAGGCGGCGGTGGAGAAGGCCGGGCTGACCTTTGACCCCCCTGAGGCAGTACTGGCTTTGGACCAGTTACCCACCCGGTACCAGAACCTGGAGAGGAGCACGGACTGGTGCAAGGACTGGGAGGAGCGTCTGAGGGACTGGATCCAGTTTGTGAGCAGAACCAGGAAGAACGGAGGAGTTTGTTACCCGAGGACTTCCTGTCCTGAAGATGACCTCACTGTGATGTCATAAATCACCTGATCAGCAGCCAGCCTCTCAATTAAACTAACCTGGATGTAAATGCTGAAATGTTGCAGTTAAAACTAATTTACATGTTTGTTCAAGTAAAGAAACAGAAACTAAAACTGATTAAAAAAATTTTTTTATTCCTTTCATTTATAGAATTATTAGAAATAATTTAGTTCTTAATTGAGACGTATTTTAACTTTTACATCTATTAACTTACGTAAAATTATAATCAATCTGTTTTATTATTTTCAGTTTCAGTCTTAGATGTCAGGATGTTTAATAAACGTTCAAGATCTAATTTAACCTGAAATAAACTCCACACGTTTCACTGCGTCTCATTTCTTTACAAAACAAACCAAACTGTTAGTTTCTGACAACATGGTGTCTGGAGACGCTTCCGGCTTAAACCTGCAGCAGATTCATCCCAAACATATTGTGATGTTTATTCCCAGGTGAATATTATCAAACACCTGCATCAGGGAGCTAATGGCTATTGATTTGAAATAAATCTCACATTCCTAAGGCAGCTGCCGGTTCCATGTTCTGCACACGGTTCCCTTCGTCTCTCCAGGAGCACCTGCCCCCAAAATGTGTGTGCGCGGCCCTGTCAGCTCACAGCTGTGAAAAATATTTCCACAGGATTTTATGTTTTTGCCTTTTTTACTTTGCAATCCTCAAATAACACATTTTAACGTCAGAGCCAAACTTAGGAGGAATAAACGTGCAAAAAACAATTTTCCAATTTTTACTATCATTGTGACAGAAAAGCTGACCGACTTGAATCTCTCTGAAAAATAGAACTTTTTAATAATAATTTATTCAAAATTAAAGTTAAATATTTGTTGCTGAGTTAACATTTATTTATTTTACTGAAATAATTGTGAAATGATTTAGTGATGTCTCCCCTCAAGCGCTCCGTGTCGTTCGGTTCCGTCACTGTAATGTCCGAGGACACCTGAAGGCATCGCGGCTTTGACAGCGCAGAGCCAAGATGGCGGCTGGTCGCTGAAGCCGCCGGCTCCTCCTTCCTCCGCCTGCTGTTGTCTCTGGGAGCCGTCAGGTGAAGCACCGGCAGCGGCCAGGATCCTCCGGGACGCTCGGGGAGCGGATGCCCGCCCTTTCTGCCTCCTGTCGCGGTTCTTTTCCTGCTGGTGCTCGGTATGTGGGGAGCGGACTGACACGACAGCAGCAGCGGGCTGAAGGTGGAGCGTCTCCCGGGTTTCCTCACCTGTCTCCCGGTGAGACTCAGAGCAGGTAGGGGCGGGCGGACAGGTTGACCGGTACTTCTGCTGGGTTTGTAGGTTATTCTGGTAGATTCTGGTAGATTCTGGTTCTTCCTGGTTAACTGGACCGGTCAGCTGACTCACTGCTTCTGGCTGAATATTAACTGTTTATTGCTAAAAGCTAAAAAGCCTCTAAATACTGTTGCGTTCAAGGACCGCAGGGAGATTTCAGCTTCTCATTTATGGAGATTGGCCACCTGGAGCCAATCACCACCACTGGCGGTGGTGATGTGGCTCCGCCCTTTGGTCGCTCAGATCAGGTGACCTTTGACCTCCTGGAGCATCCAGTCACACTGATCCCCGTTCTCTAAACCAGGCAAAACATTATGACCAGACCTGTCCTCCTTTCAGCCTTTCAGACAGTAATGATGCGTAACCACGGCAACAAGGTATCATTTCTACAGCTGGTAGCAGCTGATTAGCATCTTAAAACCTTAAATAATTGAACTATGACCCCAAACAGTCTCACTCAGGCAGAGGTTTAATGAGGAGCAGCAAAAGCAAAGGAGGAGGATCAGCAAAGCTGATAACAGCTGATGATGTCATTCAGGACATGCTGGTGTTTCTGCTGCCTGGATGTTGAGCTGTTAGCGAGTCTGGACAGTTCTGGTCCTGGTTCTGGTTCTGGTTCTGGTTCGTCTCACTTTGTGGTTCTGGTTCTGGTTCTGAGGCGATCTGAACTTCGGACCAGTCTTGCTCCACGGCGCCCCTACAGGAGAGCAGGGGGATCAGCTTCCTGCTGCTGTTAACAACAATATAAAATATTTTCCGTTTGGTTTTCGTGCAACATAAAACATTCCCACACAGAAAGACGCTGATCGGACCAGGAATGTTCTGTTGTTATGAAGTTAAAATAAAATCACCTTTAATTTTAAATTAACCCTGGAACCACCAGCTCTGACTTCCTGGTTTCTGACCAATCAGAGCTCAGAGTCACTCTCACTGGATGTCACCTCTGATTGGTTCTGGAGGTTCTGACCCGGATGGTTCCTGATGATAAAAGTATTGATGAATCTGTTGCCATGACGACGGTTCGTTCTCCGTCAGGCCTCCTCTCCTCCTCTGCAGGTCGGCTCCTCCCCTATGAACCGATGATGTCATCGCCTCAGTCTCAGCCCTGTGGCTCCACCCCTCGGCTCTGGACTCGCTGTCCGTCTCGTCCCCTGCTGTCCGGGGATCTGGACGATGATGACGGTGAGGAGGAAGGCCTGGGTGACCTGGAGGTCAACCCGTACGACGGCCTGCCCTTCTCCTCGCGTTACTACGCCCTGCTGGGATGAGCGGCGGCGGCTGCCGGTGTGGCGGCTGCGCCAGAGCTTCCTGGAGCATCTGGAGAGCCACAGCATGGTGCTGCTGAGCGCGCCCAGTGGAGCCGGGAAGAGCACACAGGTAAGCAGGGAGGAAACGCTGCTGGTTAGCAGGGAAAGCTAGCCACATTAGCTCTGTCGGCAACAGATCCATATCACGATAGATCAGTGATACGAACCAATCAGGATCTGGACCCGGATCATCAGGAGCGACGCAGCACCAATCTGTAGGAAGATGGATTCAGCATCTATAGTTTCATAAACTGGATTTGTTTTTCTACCATGACATGTTCCTGCCACTAGAGGGCAAACTTCTGCTGAGCCGCTAACAGTGGAGATCATTTTAGTTTAGTGCTTTTTGGTGACTTTACAGATATTTAGCGCTCTTCCCCCTGACGCTATGTTGATACAGAGTTAGTGTGTATAAATACCTTGTTAGCATTTAGCATTAGCATAGCTAATGTTAATGTTTAGTGTTGTTGCAGCTAGCCGTTAGCTGGCGTTCCCACTGCTGGCTCCTGGATTAGGAGGTTTCAGCTGAAATACTGGGTCCTGATTGGACGGCTCTCTGGCTCAGAACAATCAAAAATGATAATTATAACCAAACAGTTTTTGACAAAGTGAAAGCACCAGCAGATTACAGAAGTGAATCAGTTCCTTGTAGCTTTCAGACCAGCAGAGGTTTCACCTGTCTGCTGGGATGACCTGGTTGCCATGGTAGCGCCTCTCCCTGCAGGCTTTTGGACGTCAGGTTGAATTCACTCCCTGCTGTAACCTGAAGCTCCTTTCAGCCTGAGACGCCCTGCCCTCCCTTCAGCTTCCTGGTGCAGCTTCACCTTTGACCCCAGGCTGCTCAGGCTGCCCTCACTCTGAGGTCACTGAGGTCACTGAGGTCTGGAGCTGCTGTCTGTTGCCATGGCGACCTCGCCCGCTGCTTGATCTCTGTTCAAATATTGACTCTGATCTCCAGGATCTGATGTTTGTTTGGTTTCTGGTTCTGGATGAGAAAGTGTTTGTTCAGGTCTGACCAGGAGCAGGAAGCTTTACTGTTGCTGTCTGTGCTCAGCGGCGCCCCCTCTCTGCAGGTGGCCCAGTGGTGCGTGGAGTTCTCCCTGTCCTTTGAGTTTTCCCACGGCCTGGTCTGCTGCTCCCAGCCGCACCCTGAGGCGGCGCTGAGCCTGGCGCTGCGCGTGGCCGACGAGATGGACCTGAGTCTGGGCCTGGAGGTCGGATACCGGGTGTCACATGACGACAGCTGCACACCTGACACCCTGCTCAGGTGAGGAGGCCGGAAGGAGGCCGGTCAGTTCAGGTTGTTCAGCCGATCGGTTTGTTTTAAGCAGCAGATCAGAGAGTAACGTCCAGCTTAACAACGATCCGCACCAACCAGAGAAAATGTTTCTGATGTAAACAAGTTCATACCAAGTCTGTCAAGGAATCAGTTTATTTTTTTAGTTTTGATCTGGAAACATACAATGCCTCCTTTAATGGTCCTTTAGGTTGTTGGTTTGAATCCTGTCAGGTTAATCCTCGCTCTCTCTCTGTCTCCTCTGCAGGTTTGTCAGCGACACGCTGCTGCTGGAGGAAATGATGTCGGACCCGTTGCTGCGGCAGTACCACCTGGTGGTTCTGGACGAGCTGCAGGAGCGGACCGTTCCCACCGACGTCCTGCTGGGCCTGCTGTGTGACGTCTGCCGCCAGCGACCCGACGGCTTCAGGGTCGTCCTCCTCGCCCACCCGACGCTGGCGCCGCGCCTCGCCGCCTTCCTGGGGCCCGCCGTCCCACACCTGGCCCTGGACGGCCCCGAAAGGCCCCCGCACCAGCAGGTGGAGGTGATGTACCGGGAGCTTCCCTCTGGGAAGGAGCCGGTGTCTGCCGCCTGCCACATGGTGCTGGACCTGCACCGCAGAGGAGAGGAGGGAGACGTGATGGTGTTCCTGGCCGACGCCCAGGTAGACAAAATAGTTAAAATATGAAAATACTGAGAAATGATGGGAATATTAAATTCATTCATTGTTTATGAATTAGTTTGTTCTGGTAAATCAGCTGCTGTGACCCAGTAAAGGTGAAACCTGAGAGCTGTCAGCGAGCCGCCGGTTCTGTTGGTTTTGTGCTTTAAACAAAGGGGAACCGGTCCGACTGACCCGGTTCTGCTGCAGTTTGAACACAAAGAGCAGCGACTAAAGGGACCTGCAGGGTCGACCCGTTGGCTTCCTCTCCAGGAAGCAGGAAGTGGCGTTAGCTAGGAGCTCAGGATGTTAGCTAGGAGAAGCGCTGCAGTTCCTGCTGCTGGCCACCGGGGGCAGTAACGTTGAGGGAAGGAAGGATCTATAGGAAGGTAATAAATATGTAAATATTTGGGTTGATCCGGTTTTCCGTGTGGGTGCAGGAGGTGGAGGAGTGTCTAGTTCTGCTGCAGAAAGAGTCTCTGGCTCTGAGTCCTCAGCTCGGTTCGCTCCGGTTCCTCCCGCTCCACTCCGGACTGGCCGGCCAGGCCCAGCGGGTCTACGAGTCCGGTCCCGGCGCCGAGCAGAAGGACGGCGACCGGACTGAGGGCGACGGCGGCGTCAGGAGGAAGGTGATCCTCAGCGACGCGCTGGGAGAGGCGTCGTTCTCCCTGCAGGGGGTCCGCTACGTGGTGGACACGGGTCTGCAGCTGAAGACGGTGAGTCCTGGAGGAGAACCCGGAGATCTGGGTCGGGTCGGTTCTGAACCGGACGCTTCTCTCTGTGCGGCTTCCAGGTTTACAACCCTCAGATCCGGGCCAACTCCCAGGTCCTGAGGAGCATCAGCCGGCACCAGGCGGACATGAGGACCCAGCGGGTCAACAGCCAGCTGCCCGGTAGGTCCACAGGTTCTGGTTCTGCTGGTCCGGGCGGGTTTCCTGACGGTATGTCCCCCTGTGTCAGGGCTGTGTCTGCGGCTGTACTCCCAGGCCCGGTACGAGTCCGGCATGGCGGAGGCCCGCGGGCCCGGAGTCACCGAGGAGAACCTGAGCCACCTGGTTCTGCTGCTGAAGAGGCTCGACATCGCAGACATGGGCCAGTGCAAGTTCCTGGACCGGCCAGGTACCGCCTGCTGGGTGTGGGTCTGGGTCTGGTCCCGGTTCTGATGCCCCTGTCCCTGCAGCTCCTGAGGCCCTCATGCAGGCCCTGGAGGACCTGGACTACCTGGCGGCTCTGGACGACGACGGGAATCTGTCGGAGGTCGGCATCATCATGTCGGAGCTGCCGCTGGAGCCGCCGCTAGCTAAAGCGCTAATCGCCGCCTGCGAGTACGACTGCGTGGAGGAGCTGCTCACCATCGCCGCCATGCTGACAGGTGAGGAAGAGCAGGAAGGAGGTCTTCATCAACAAGTCTGCAGAGACGCAGAGGCGGTCTGTAGACAGATGGGTTTTACTGTTTGACAGAAGAGGAAGGAACAAGACAGCTAGCACCGCTAACTAAACAGCTAGAACCGCTAACTACACAGCTATAACCGCTAACTAAACAGCTAGCAACGCTAACTAAACAGCTAGCATGGCTAACTAAACAGCTATAACCGCTGACTAAACCGCTAGTACCGCTAACTAAACAGCTGGCCCGTTTAACTAAACCGCTAGCACCGCTAACTAAACAGCTAGCATGGCTAAACAACTAGTACCGCTAACTAAACAGCTAGCACCGCTAACTAAATAGCTGGCACTGCTAACACTAAAGTGTTCATCATAAATATCAGTTATGCTAATGCTAAATCGTTACACCAACATGGTATTTAGCTTAAGCTAATGTTTTAATACTAATGCTAATGCTGCTACGTAGAACGTAGCAGAAGCTAAAGTTAAATTTCTACACCAACCAGGTTTATAGTAAATTAGCATTTTAAAATGTATTTGGGAAAAATTAACTTAAGGGATGATAAGTGTGCCAACAAAAAATTAGCTTAGCTAATAGCGCTTTAGCAGAAGTGTTTTCACTTCTGGATAAAATTAATAAAACAGGAGGAGGAAGAGAAAACGACAATAAGGAAGGAAGTGAACCTGGGCTGCTGAGGCCTGAAGCTTCCGTCCATCTCTGATTGGACCGTTTCTGATTGGACCGTTTCTGATTGGACCGTTTCTGATTGGACCGTTTCTGATTGGACCGTTTCTGTTCCAGCTCCTTCCTGCTTCCTGTCCCCGGACCCCAGCAGACAGGAAGCTGCTGTGTCTGCCTGGCGCCCCCTGCTGCACCCGGAGGGCGATCACCTGACCCTCATCAACGTCTACAACGCCTTCCTGGAGCGTGCGTCCCGCCGCCTGCAGGTCCTCTGTCCCAGTGTCTCCGTCTGACGTCCCTCTGTTGTCCCTACAGATAACGAGGACGAAGCGTGGTGCAGCGCCACCTTCCTGAGCCACGCTGCGCTGCGGCTCGCCGGGGTCATCAGGGCGGAGCTTCTGGAGGTCATGCAGAGAATAGAGCTTCCCGTTTCCCCGCCTGCCTTCGGTTGCCAGGACAACTGCACCAATATCAAACGCGCCCTCATCTCAGGCTTCTTCCTCAAAGTGAGTTCACGCTTCAGAAGCCCCGCCCTCTGCTTCATCACCGCCCTCACCTCCTCCTCTTCCTCAGGTGGCTCACGATGTGGACGGGTCCGGTAACTACCTGCTGCTGACCCATCGCCACGTCGCTCACCTCCACCCGTTCTCCTCCTACCGCTGCCGGCAGCCCAGCTCACCTCCCAGTCCTCCCAGTCCTCCCAGTCCACCCAGCTGGGTCCTCTACCACGAGTTCACCGTCTCCCGGGACAACTGCATCCGCATCGCCTCCGAGGTTCATCCCCAGATGTGAGTCTGAGTCTCTGCCGACTTTATTCCTCACAGAAACACGATGGAGACGCAGCTGCAGATTATTGTAGAGATTATTCTGTCAAATTATCTGGTGATTTATCAATTATTATTCTGATTAAATGTTTGTATATGTTTAGTTTTGGCTTCCTCGCGGCTCTGACTGTGTTTTATTAATCAGTGGTTGAGTTCCTGTTCTGCAGTAAATAATTACTGACCAGCAGCGCCATCAGGTGGCTTAGAAACATCAGTGCTGATTTACAGAACCTCGACTCTTTAGTGTCCGATAAATGGACCCATTTCTTTCTTCCTCCCATCATGTGGTCAAATCAACTCCAGCTGTTTGATCAACATGTGTTTTAATATTTTTATCATTTTACTTTTTCCAAAATAAGAACAATTGTCATTTAATTTTTTATTATTTGTACCAGATTTATTGATCGCTGATCACGTTTCAGTATCTTAATTCTCATCTGACGCTTTAATTGTCATAATTATCATGCTAGCATCAATTAGCATCAGCTAGCATCAGACACAATGAAACTCCATCAAGAACCTGCTACCTGAAGTTAAAACTGAAACATGTTCACATCCCAGCCTGCAGGACAAACGAGCCAAAAATATGAACATGGTTATCTACAAATATCAACATTAGCATGCTAGTTTGTTTATTAGCTTGCTAGTTTGATTATTGGCTTGATAGTTTGATCATTAGCAGCCTAATTTGATCATTAGCTTGCTAGTTTGTTCATTAGCATGTTAATGTGATCATTAGCATGCTAGTGTGATCATTAGCAGTAATGGTTAATGTTTAATGTCTGTTACCAAAACCTTTGTCTTAAGAAATTATTAAAAGTTCAGTTTTAAAGGAGTTGAATCAAAAATCTGACCCTGTGATAGTTCACCATAAAAATCTAAATATAAATCATCAACAAAACCCTGAATGTTTCAGAGACACGGAGAATAAACTGCATTGAGTTTATTGTTTTGTCCCCGTCAGGCTGGTGGAGTTGGCGCCTCAGTACTTCCTAGGAAACCTGCCGGCGAGCGACGGGAAGGAGCTGCTGATGGAGCTGAGGCAGAGCGTGGCGCCCCCTGCAGGGCAGAGCCTGGCGCCCCCTGCAGGGCAGAGCCTGGCGCCCCCTGCAGGCCAGCCGGACTCCGGAGACAGAACTCAGAAAGACAAACCGGCAGAGACTCACAGTCAGTCCGGCACAGAGCTGTGCGTGGTCCAATGAGACGGCTGGTTCTGGTTCTGGTTCTGCAATCAAGTTTAATCTGAATTTCTGCTGGATTAAAAACTAATCCAGGACTTTGACTGTATGCAGCAGCTGAAGGACGTTGACACTAATTATTTTCTATTTCCTGTTTTAATTTAAGGTTTTAAACGTATTTAATGATGGTGTCGGTGTTTCTGTTGAGTGCTGGGTTTTTTCAGTTCATCCAGAACCTGAATGGGTTCACTGCGGTTCTGTTTCCTCTCTATGCAGACGACACCGAGGTTTACTGAGATTATTAGGTTTTCAAACCCAGCCTGGCTTTCCTAACACGACGTTTCTGTCGCTGTGGTTTTTATTTGCAATATAAATAAAATGATCATTTTTGAGCTGTGAACATTTTAAGATATTTATGCCTGATTCAAGTTGTCCAGCATGAGGAGGTAAATTCATCCTCTAATATTCATAAAAATGGAGATGAAGTCATGAATGGCTCCAGTTTTATTGCAGATATTTCCATATTTTGTGTCTGCAGGGGTTCTGGGTAAACCCGGGAAAGGTCCGCTTGGTTCACTGCTGCCGCAGGAAGTCCTTGCTGTTTTCCTGGGCGGCGCTGCTGCTGGTCACCGGCAGGTTCTTCATGTCCAGGGACGTTCTCCTTCTGCGCCTTCAGCTCCAGCTCCGTCTGGGACCGGATGGACTGCAGGGGAACGGAGTCGGGTTAGGAACCGGTCCTCCTGCAGAACTGACCTGGACGCAGCAGGAAGTACCTCCAGGTCTTTGGTGATGGAGTGGTTCGGCCCGTGAGTGACCAGCATGATGCGGTAAGCCTCACAGATCATCTTGTGGCTGACCTCCACCTGCCCGGCGTGCCAGTGGGTGACCCCTGACCTCATCAGGGCCAGGCCCAGCTGGGAGTCGTTGGGGTGGTACAACTTCCTGTTTGGGAGGAAGGACAAAGAGAAGACCAGAGTCAGACCTTCAGGATGCATCCATCCAGTCCGCTTTGACCCAGCTGCTGTCCGTCTGTCTAGTCAAAGTCCGGTTCTGGTGTGAATGCTAAGCTAACGGTTCGGCTGATTTCTTTCTAAAGAGAAATCCTCCAGCTCTAAACTCTGATGCCTCCATCTTGTTCCATCTGGTGAAACAGGAAGTTGCTCTCAGCGTCTTCAGAGGTTTTAGTGTCGTTTCCTGCAGTGGTTGTTGGTGCAGCGCCCCCACAGGCCAGGAGGGGAACAGGCTGGTTTGGGTCACAGCAGCTGGTTTTGGTCTCCTTTGGTCCCAGTTGAACCGGGTCGACTGGACCATCTGGTGTGAAACAGCCTACAGGAACATTTCCTCACATCATTCAGATTTACCTTTGCTTGATGTTCTCATGTACTCACGTCAATCCTTCCACCATCTTGCGAGCGTGTCCTGCAGCTTCAGAGAACTTCCTGTGGTGGGTCAGCACCTCGGCCAGGACGGACAGCAGCTTGAGTTTGTACAGATGAGTGTCGGCCAGGACGTCCTGCTGCTTCTCCAGACACTCCTGGCACAACTTCAACACCTGAGGCAGCAGAGAAACGCTCAGACTGAGGCGTTCAGGGCCGGGCCGGGACGGGACGGGACGGGACGGGACAGGACGGGCCGGGCCGGGACGGGACGGGACGGGACGGGCCGGGACGGGACGGGACGGGACGGGACGGGACAGGACGGGACGTCCCGGCAGGACGCAGGCCTACCTGGCTGTGATCCCCGTCTCTACGAGCTTTCTCAACCTTCTCCAGGGTCTCCTTACTGAAGGCGCTGACCTCTTTCACCGCGTCCGCAGAGGGCTGTGAGGAAAACCCGGTGAGGAGAGCAAGCTGGCATCCTGAAGAAGAAGCCAGAACGTTTCGCTGACCTTTGCCTCGGCAGCTGCTGCCAGCAGGTCGTCGCCAACACGGCGGCTGCAGCGATCGCAGCTGCAGTCGAAGTGGAAACGCTGCTTCAGCTGTTTCTGGCGATCCGCCGACAGGTTCAGGACGTCCACGTAGCTGATGGTGAGCTCCTCGCCCTGGCAGATCCTCCCCAGCGCGCGCAGCTCCATCCTGCACACACCAACGGAGGAAGACCTCAGTTCTGGTCGGGCGAAGCTGATTAGTGCGGCCGGGTCGGGTGGGAATGATCTGTGGTACACACCTCAGCGGAGAGTGGAGGGTGGAGTTCACAGCTGATTGGCTGCAAAAGACAAACATGAAATGTTTATTAGAGACGATCAGTCCGTGTCCTCTGATGGACACCAGTGGACCGATTCTGTCTTCATCCAACATGTCTACTGTCCGTCCTCTGAGGATGTCCAGCCGTCTTCCTCTGGTCTCCAACAGACCAGTTCAGTTTGTTTCTGTCCTGTGTGGGACTGGGCTGCTGTCCGGTTTGGACCCGGCCGTTGGGAACGTCTCCTCTCCAACCCTGTCAGGACAAGACTGACCAGAGAGCCCAGGACTGGACTGTTCCAGTCTGGATCCGTATTCAGAGAAACACTTGAATCCGGATCAGTGGACTGTTCACCTCTCCGCTGTCTCACCTCACAAGTGTTTCACCTCACTGCTGTCTCGTCTCTCCGCTGTCTCGCCTCACTGCTGTCTCACCTCACTGCTGTCTCACCTCACCGCTGTCTCGCCTCACTGCTGTCTCGCCTTACCGCTTTCTCGCCTCAGACATGTCCTGAACTGTCCTCACATTTTCATGCAGAATATTACGAACATGCTGCATGAATCTGAAATGTTTCTCGATATTCTGGAACCGTGACGTCAGCTTTAGAGTCTTTGGTTTCAGAGTGACTCCTTCTGACCCTTGACCTTCTTCAACCTGTTTCCATAACCTCCACTGACCTTCACATCAACCTTTTCTATGTCCACCGTAGAAATCACCTACTTTCCGTGGTTGAGGGTGGCGGTGCAGTTGGGCCAGCAGTCGTGGTTGACGAGGCTCAGATTGGGGAAAAGTCCCAGACCGACCGTCTGCAGACCTCTCTGGTCGGGAAGCGTCAGTCCATTGGATTTAATCTGCAGAGACACAGAGAGGTCAGCGGAGAGGTCAGCGGAGAGGTCAGCAGAGCGGCAGAGACGGGCGCAGCGTCACGGCGGAGGAGGATCGACTGACGAGGCCGAAGACGTGGCCGATGAAGTCGGCCGGGTGCTGCTTCGACCCGCAGGACCAGAACCTCAGGAAGGTCTGGACGTCCGTCTGCAGCGTCTTCAGCTCGTCTTCAGGCAGGTCCTGCAGATGGTCCTGCAGCTGATCCACGGCCAGCAGCTGGCTGTCCGACGCCAAGCCCTGGTCTCTGTTCCTGCGCCACAGCAGGCGGCCGGCCAGCCTGCAGGAGAGACATCGGAACCGAATCGGGTCAACAGAAACATGGACTCAAGTTCACAACGATGTTCAGATCTTTAGCATTTGTCTTTGTGGAAAACCTTCAGCTCTGATGTTTAGGAGCCTCCAGCAGGAACTGATCAATTTAATTGATTCAGATTTTTCTGCACGATCCATTCAGGACTTTAGTTCTGCCTGATCGATCATGAGACAGGGTCAGGGGTCAGGGGTCAGGGGTTAGGGTTGTCCTTCCTCACCGGACGTTCTCGTTGGGCGCCGCCCCGAGCTTCCTGATGGCGGCGCACTCCTGCTTGTGTTCGTCCCATCCGGCCGTCTGGCAGGTCCGGTTGCAGTAGTGGGCGAAGCGGCACTGGGCGCAGCGGTGCAGGTTGGCCTGGCGACGGAAACAGCTGTGGCACACCTGGGAGGCTAAACTGGGACAAAACACAGCGGAAAGACGTTAGCAGCTAGCATGCTAGCAGCTAGCATGCTAAGCTACAGAGCTAATCCAGGTTCTGGCTAATCCAGGTTCTGGATTTGCTCCATCTGGTTTACATGCAAAAACAGAAACTCGATGCTAACGGCTAAATGAGTTAAACTGGAGATGAATGTCTGGTTGCCATGGTGATTCCCACCATTATGGGATAGGAGCAGCCGCAGCATCGCTGGTTTAATGTCAGCGGGTCTGACGGGTCATCAGAACCTTCAGGTCCAGGTTCTACTCATGAGCAGAATTAGTTTATGAATTAGAGAATAAAAATGATTTTAAACGTTGGATCTGTTTTAATCAGAACAGTCATCTGATTATTGATGACCTGATCAGTTACTGATACCAAACAGAACCGGAACCTTCCTCAGATTAACGTCCTCATCAAGGACTTTTATCAAATTATCACTTTTTTCTTCTATTATTTCATCTTTATTGCAGATTTCTGACTTTATGCTTCCTTTGATCCAACATCATTTCCATCCTGATCATTTCTATTCATGATCAATATTCTGTTCCCGACATCAACTGATCCACTGATCAGGTATTAGAATATATATATAGAATATATATATCTATAAATATTGGAACAGAAAAACATTGATCAGTGTTTATTTCAGATCTTCTGATCGTTTCTATTTATCAAACTGAAGGATTAATTATTGATTTTTGGATTTTATTGAACCTGAATCTTTGATGTTTTCTCCACTCAGCTGGGTTCCTGCTGAGTCCGGTCCGGTTCGGTCCGGTTCGGTCCTCACGGTCCGGTTCATATTACAGTCGTCATGGTAACCAGATCAGATCCCTTTAAATCCTCTGAACGCAGCAGAACCCGTCCCATCTGGGTTCCGGTACCGGCTCACCTGCTGTGGACCACGGCGGCGTAGCCCGGTTCGGCCAGCAGAACCTCCCCGGTGCTGAGCTCCCTGCTGGCCCGCAGGCCGCGACCTTTCACCCCGGCGTCAAACAGCTCCATGACCGGACCGGTACCGGCGGACGGGCTGAAGGACTCTCAGCCGTCTCTCCTCGGCGCGACCCGCAGCGGAACCGGGAAACCCCACCCTCCCGGACCGGAACCTGCTGAGGCAGGACGGGTCGGACCCTTGTTTGGGTCGGTTCCCCTGCGGGTATTTTGGTCCCAGCAGCTGGTGCCGTCCATCAACTGGACCTGCTGCTGTCATCACTGAAACCAGAGCAGACGGACCGGAACCGGACCGGAACCACCAGAACCAGAACCTTCCTGACCCGACTGGACATGAACCAGAACACAGAGGAAGTTCATTCAGGCGCCTGGATAAACGGTGTTTAACCTCTGACCTCTGACCTCAAGAAAATGTTTCATAAACAAACTGAATCATATAATTTGTTTATTTGAACAAAAAGCAGAAATACAAAAATATGCAAATTAATATGAAGGAAAAATAAGATTTTATCAAACAGGAAGTGGGATCATCACTTCCTGTCGGGAACCGAACATCGTCACCGCGATACTCGATACCACGGCAACGTCTCTTAAAGGGCCAGGCCTCATTCTGGTCAAACGGTTGTTTACAATATTTAAAGTTTCTATAATTGGAGCAAAAGCAACAATTAACAAATTCATCTTAGAAAAATAAAGCCAGGCGAGAAAACATGTCAATAACCTTCATGGAAACATTATTATTATTTATCACAGGTCAGTTCATGAGTTAATATGTAAACAGTCTGGAAGGTTCCATGACCTTTGACCCTTTTAAGGCACCATAAACATGGAATGTTTTCACTAAAACAGGAAAAATTTCATCTCCAGTGGCGATGAGGAAACACATTTTAGAGCCGAATCATTTCTCCCAACTGGTTCCAGAGAAACTTTCATCCTGTTCATGTGATCAATGAAAAACGCTGACAAGCCTCTAACCTGACCTTTGACCCCAAACACCTCATTTTCTGATGCTGCAGCAGAAATTCCACTAAAGACCGAACTCCAGCTTCACTCTTCATGTTTCACAAAAACCAACTGAAACCAGAAACCCGTCCAGAACCAGAGAACCGGCATGGAGAACCAAGATGGCGGCGCGTCTGCAGCCTGTTCAACTTAAAAGTCCAAGCTGCTCGGTTTGGACTCGGTTAAACTTTAATGAGGTTCTGTTTGATCTGGACGCCGTCCAACATGAAGTCTGTCATTCTGACTCCACTGCAGCTTCAGGTCCAGAACAGAATCAGAACAGAACCTCTCATGTTTACCTCGACTTTCGGATCTCAGGTCCGTTTCCTGCAATCCACTCTGGTTCCTCTGTGATCCAATAAACCGAAGCAGAAAGTTCTTCAGGTTCCAGGTTCTGGATCTGGTTCTTAGTTTATCACATCTACCTCTACGGCGTAACATTAGTGCCAAATTTAAGACTATTGTGACCCAGCAGCAGCTACTTCCTTGTAGCAGGAGGCTACTTCTATTCTGGATCCAGTTTCTGATCCGATTGATCAGCCGACATCTAGAACTGATCAATCGGCTCTGGTTGATCAGGAGAGTACTAGCTAGTATTAGCTCTGGAGCTAGTATTAGCTCTGGAGAGGCTAACAACTAGCATGATTTCTGATTTGCCAATGCCGATTGCTAAACAAAATGATGAACAGTCTCCCTCTGGTCAGACGTGACCAACGTCTGGTATCAGCTAATCTGCAGGTTGAAACGTTTCCACGGCGACAAGATTAAAATACATCAATTATAAAGTTTCATCACAACATCGACGCTACAATAAAACAACTTGGCAGTGAGCAGCGGCTACACGTCGAAGACGTCGACATGATCTCCAGAGGTGAACTTGTCCTCCAGCAGCAGCTTCATCAGTTTGGCAGAAGACGCCTCGCAGGTCAGCAGCTGACCCTCAGCGAACATGTTGGAGAACGTCTTCTTGATGCTCGGGTCGGCCGTCTTGGTCCGGGCCTCCACCTGCATCTCAGTGTCCAGCGGTCCTGGTTCAGGAGAGACAAAGGAGACGCATCAACAGCTTCCAACAGAGAGAGGCTAGCATGAAGCTATGTAGGGCTAGCATAAAGCCAGGTAGGGCTAGCATAAAGCCAGGTAGGGCTAGCTTACAGCAGGGTAGAGCTAGCATAAAGCCAGGTAGGGCTAGCATAAAGCCAGGTATGGCTAGCATAAAGTCAGGTAGGGCTAGCATAAAGCCTACCTGGAGAGTAGCTGAGCACGCGCAGCTCCGGCTCCTCCTCGGCCAGGACCTTGAACATCATGTCTCTCGCCGCCTTGCCGGTGCAGTAAAGGCTCCAGGAGCGGAACGGCTGCAGGGCGCAGAGCGACGACACGTTGATGACGCAGCGGCGCAGCCCGGCGCGCGGCGGGAAGGCCTGCAGCAGCCGCGCCGTCAGGCACATGGCGGAGCTGACGTTCAGCGACAGGTAGGCGTCCACCTCGGCCACGTCCGTGAAGCCCGTCACGAACTTAGAGACGTCGCCCAGAGAGGCTGCGGGCAGAGAGGGAGCTTAGAGCGGTTCCGGTCCAACCAGAACGCGGCGCTGGTTCTGACCCAAAGCCAGAGACCCGCCAGACCGGTTCGATCCACCAGATCAATGATCCGGATCATCGATGGTTCCGCCAATCAGCTGCAGCGATACTGATGGAAATCTATCAGTTTTATATCATATTTTATGTGTAACATTCATTTTTTGTAATCAATAAATGTATTAAAATTATTTTCATAAATGTTGACATTTAACAAATTAATCTGTTTTCTATTTCCAGAACATTTAAATATTTTTAATTTATGTAAACATTTATTTACATTTTTATCTGAAAATCTTTCAGTTTTTTCATCTGTAATGTTTTGCTTTTTGTTCATATAAAGATATAGATATAAACTTTATGCCTTCTTTCATCACCAGGATGCAAAACCTCTAATACTAACATTTATATTAATAATAATAATAACACTAGCATTAATAATAATAACACTAGCATTAATATTAATAACATGAATAATAACAATAATATTAATAACATTAATAATAACCATGCGTTTCCTCACCAGCGTTATTAATCACTATTATTTTCTCCATCTCCTCATTAAAAACTTCTCTGCTTTTTCTCTCGATGTTCTCCAGACTCTCCTGCTTCCCTATATCCGCCTCCACCAGCTCCACCTTCAGTCCGGCTCTGCCCGCCTCGGACTCGGTCAGCTGGGCCTGGACGGCCCGCAGGTCGGCCCCGGAGCGGGCCACCAGAACCAGCGCCGAACCGGGCCGAACCAGGCGGCACAGGTCCAGGGCCACGGCCCGGCCGAAGCCTCTGGAGGCCCCGGTGATGACGCACAGAGCCCGGCCCAGGTCCGCGGCAGGAGGCATGGTGAGGACTCGGTTCGGATCAGCGGTTCTTCTTCTGCGGTTCTTCTTCTGCAGTTCCTCGGCCTGCTGCCTCCTGTCGCCCCCCTCCTGGTTTTTATACCGGAGCGCCGGGCGCTCTGTCAGCAGAGACGATCTCTGATTCGCAGCGGGGCAAGTGGATCCGGACCAGATGGTCCCGCCCATCAGAACCTCAGTCAGCGGTTCTGTAATTATTTATAAAACTGTTTCTGTTGCTCCATCGCTTCTTGTGATGCGTAACCATGGCATCACATGGTTACAACGCATTAAAATGTCTGAACTTTGACCCCAACTCAGGTTTAATAGCCACATTTTGAATCATCTGGATGTGACTTGTGACAACATTTAACTGGGATAAATTCAGATGTCTGGTTCTGACCCATGTCAGCCTCAGCAGGCGGATCGGACCCGGGATGATGGAGGAGGCGGTGGCGGCTGCGGTCGGTACCAGCGGTACCACGAGTTCCCGCCGGTCACGGTGGTTTTGACCCGGTTCGTCTCTACGTGCCGACCCAGACAGGGAACCCCTCAGGGCGCCTGGTTCTGAAAGCAGCCTGTGTGGCGACAGCATCCATCGGTTCTGGTTCTGATCCGTGGAGAATTGGGTTTTTAAGGCAGAGATGATTCTTAGAGTTTATAGTTTCATGCAGAAGCTGGTAAAATGTTTCATTAGGATTTGATCTGGCAGGAAGACGAGTTTCAAATGTTTGATTTAGAAATCGTGTATTTATTGATAGATTTAGCTTCTGGTTCTGGTTACATGACGTCATGAATGTAACTCCAGATTCCAGTCAGTCTGATGGGAAACAGACAGAAAATAAAACAACTCTAGACTCCAGTTATCAGCAGTTAGCCCCGCTAACAACGAGCTAGCTGTGCTAACCCCAGAGCATTAACGCTAATATTAGCTTTGCTAACGTTAAAACTTTATATGAATGGTATTTAGCAGAAGCTAATGCTAATGCACTAAATTGAACCATGTTGAGGCTCTGAAATGATTCATGAATGTGAATTTGTGTATCGGTTTCATTAGCATCCAATGAGCTAAACACGCTAACCATTCTGTCTTAACATTCGTTCATGTATTCATCATTTCATTTGTTCATTTGTTGTTTTCTTGCCATTTAATTCAAACTTCAGCTCAGATGTTGAATTTCATTCAACTGAAAGTTTTACAAAAGATAATTTAGCTCTTCAGAGTTTAAGCTAAGTGTGCTAAAATATTAGCTCTGCTGTTAGCAAATTAGCAACCAGTTATTTCGTTCTGCTTGTTTCAAAATCTGAGATCCAGGAAACAGAAACTAAAATAAATCCGATCCAGATTGTTGGACCCGACCAGAACATCCCGTCAGGTAACGACCCTAAACACAGAAACGGGTCGGACCGGGTCACGGAGCGGATCATAACCCGGTCTGAAGAAACTGGGTTCAGATCAGAACCAAAAAATGTTTCACATCTTCCGGAGTTTTGGGTCATTTTAGGCCAAAAGAAGGCAGAACAATAATTCTGAGTCTTTGATGATCTGCGTTTGGCTCAGAGGAACGCGGGCAGCCACGAGTCGGGTCACACGTCTCTGGCTCAAAGGCGTCTCTGTCTCACTGCCTGACCGACGGCGAGCAGCTGAGGTCAGAGCCTGAAGGCGTCCGTTCATCCAGCAGAGACGCATCGTCCTCGGAAAATCCACCAGAACCAGAACCAGAACCAGAACTCACACCCACCGCAGGCCGAGCCAGGAGTTCAACCTGCAGCTCATCAGGACGTTACGGTGTGAGATCAAAGCAGCAGAAATCTGTCCAATCAGAACGTCTCCAGAGACCCGAACCAGGAAATGGAGGAAAATCAGAGGAAGAACCAGAAGCAGCAGCTCTGGAGGAGCTGCAGAGCCCCGCAGCTCAGGTTCACCAAGGCCAATAATAAGACCATTAGGCCCCTAATGGGGTCACAAGGTCACATGACTGATGTAACTAATGAGATGCTACCAGTGAATAAAATACTTTCAATTATTTTCTTGTCAAAACATTTGAACTTTTCAAACTTTTGGGTCAGAAAACAAACCAAACATTTCGTTATTTTACTGGGTTTATTTTTATAATTAAAATGTTTTCACAAAGTGATCGATCAGCTTGTTCATCTGATCACGTTTATTGGACATAAACAGCATGAAACCTAAAACTGAACTTTAGTTCAGAGCCTGTAAAAATCTCTAGAAAACCAAAAACAACATTCAACTTTAAAAAACTACAAACTTCATGGAGAAAAGTTTCAAAGCGAGTTTTAAACTTTCTTCCCTCTTTTCTCTACTTTTAATGACAGTTTTTTGCGTTTTGTTCCCAAATATTTCCTTGGCTCATGAGAGGAAACTGGATCTAGTGGAGCTACTGGATCTACTGGATCTACTGGAGCTACTGGAGCTACTGGAGCTACTGGAGCTACTGGATCTACTGGAGCTACTGGATCTACTCAGACGAGAAGCAAACAAATGCAGTAGTGATGGATCCTCGTCATGATGTGTGATGAATAAATGAATCGATGGCAGGACGGCGACCCGATGCTGACCCAGGAGTTCAGGTCCAGAACCAGCAGCGGGTTCCGGTTCCGGTCCTACATGTGGGACTCGCTGTGCGCGCGCCTGTCGTTCTCCAGGTCGCTGTCCTGGGAGATCAGCTTGTAGGGTTTCTTCCTCTCCTTCTCCTCCACCACAGAGTTCCCCATCTCCACGTCTCGGCTGCGCAGCTCGTGTCGGGACAGGAACTCCACGATGCCGGCGCCGATCGAGTCTCCCAGGACGTTGGTGGTGGTCCGAAGGCGGTCCCTGACCGGAGAGACGGGTTCTGGTTAGTTCCCTGTTTGGTTTGCTGCGGCGCAAAACCTTCTGCTGATTCTTTAACCGCTAAAAATGAAAATGTTTCAACAGAGACGAGAACAAGAAGGAGTTGCAGAAACGTTTCAGTCAGTAGAAACATGAACAGATGCTAAACATTAAGTTTATACTTTAGTTTCTCCCTCAGGGAACCTGCAAGTCTTCCTGTTGTCCTGCTGTGAGCAGAACCCGTCCTGAACTGGAGCTCGGCTCCATTTTCCCGTTGCCCCAGTTAGCCGAGGCGTTTTCCCGTTGCCCCAGTTAGCCGAGGCGTTTTCCCGTTGCCCCAGTTAGCCGAGGCGTTTTCCCGTTGCCCCAGTTAGCTGAGGCGTTTTCCCGTTGCCCCAGTTAGCCGAGGCGTTTTCCCGTTGCCCCAGTTAGCCGAGGCGTTTTCCCGTTGCCCCAGTTAGCCGAGGTGTTTCTGGTCCCAGTTTTCTAATTGAAACGATTAATTTGGGAACCTAATTATGTTTCTATGTTAAAACTCGTTGCTGAAACATTCAATACAGGGAAGATGTGGCACGAGGCTCCGGGGAGACGGAGAACTGTGTCAGTAGGTGCTGGTAGATGTGGAGCTGCCGTTGACCTTTAAAATGACCCCAGTGCAGCCTACGACAGCGGTGACCTTTGACCCGGCCTGCTGGCCCAGCCGGTCTGTGTTTACTGGGATTGTACTCACAGGAACCAGTCGACTGCGATGATGAGAGTGATGTCATCAGTAGGAAGCCCGACGGAGGTCAGTACGATCACCATGGTAACCAGGCCTGCCTGCGGGATGCCGGCGGCGCCGATGCTGGCCGCCGTCGCGGTGATGCTTCCCAGTCAGGAGACAGAAACCAGTGAGTCTTACTGGTCGGGTTGTTCTCCACAGAACCGTCGTCATGGTTACGCTCGTTTACCTGATGGTGATGATCTGACCGAAGTTCATCTCCATGTTGTTGACCTGGGCGATGAAGATGGCCGCCAGCGCCTCGTACAGAGCCGTGCCGTCCATGTTGATGGTGGCGCCGACCGGCAGCACGAAGCGCGTGATCCGCTTGTCGATCCGGTTGTTCTCCTCCAGACACTTGAAGGTGACGGGCAGCGTGGCAGAGCTGGACGGACACGGACAGGAGAAACGCTTCAGAGGACCACGGTACCGACCGGACCCGGTCTGGACCCGGTCTGGACTTCGGGTTCAGACAGACTCAGATCTCAGACTCTTGGTCAGATGATACTAACAGAGGACGCTAACAGAAGATGCCAACAGAGGATGCTAATGGATGAAGCTAACGGATGAAGCTAATGGACGAAGCTAATGGATGATGCTAACGGAAAAAGGTTGAAGCTAACAGATGCTTAACAGAGGATGCTAATGGACGAAGCTAACGGATGATGCTAATGGATAATGCTACCAGGTGATGCTAATGGTTTAGCTAATGCCGAAGATAAAAGCTTCATTGACGCCGGTGGCAGCAGTTTGTCCTTCCGTCGGTGGGTTGCCGGTTCAACTCCTGAACCATTCATAACCATTCATTTTGTTGGTTATGAATTAGAAATAAAATAATAACATTCATTTATTGATCTGCCGTTGGATCTTTGGGCAGGACATTTCGGCGAGTGACTGAAGCAGAGTGATGCATTCTGGGACATTTATTATTTTTCATTTGGCCTCCGGGTTGCTTTGTGTTGGTTCATTACCAGGTCAGAGCCTGGTTTTCCTTTGCAGGATGTTTTGGCTGTGAGTAACACGAGAGTTAGAGGAGAAGAAGAAGACGTGCGGGATTTGAACCTGTGGCTGGGCGTCTGTCCTGAGCCACCGCCGGATCACAGAACATTTAACCCTTCAAGTCTGGAGCCCCAAAACATCCAGCAGAGTGAAGGAAACTCCCTGACCTGGAAGACGTTCCCAGAGCCGTGACCAGAGCCTGGAGGAGCCCGGCGATGAAGATGAAGGGATTCTGCCGAGTGATGACGAAATACAGCGTGGGCAGGATGAGGACGCCGTGGATCAGCAGCCCGATGATGACGGTGATGGTGTACATGCCCAGCTGGCCTCCCATCTGCGTCAGGTCGTCCATCTCCACGATCTTCCCTGCGATCAGAAACAGGATGCCGACGGGAGCGTACCTGCAAGGAGAAGAAGAGCAGAGAGGCTGCGGGTCGGAGGGAGGCGGGTCGGAGGGAGGCGGGTCGGAGGGAGGCGGGTCGGAGGGAGGCGGGTCGGAGGGAGGCGGGTCGGAGGGAGGCGGCAGTGAAGACGGAGATTTACCACATGATGATGGCCACCAGGCTCATGATGGCTTCATTCAGGCTGTCGAAGAAATCTCTGAGGACCTGGCCCTGCTCCTTCATGTTGCCGATGATCAGACCGAAGCACATGGAGAAGACCACCAGGCCCAGAGCGTTGACCCCGTTCACCTGGCCAGGAATGGGGATCACCTCCTCCCTGGTGACCTCCATGACCTCCTGGGTGCCGTTGGTGGAGTTGAAGAGCGACTCGTTCACTGTGACCGTCACATGGACCTTCCTCTTCCCGTATTTGGTCTTGAACTGTTGGGAGAGGAGAGTTTGAGTTTGATCGTCTCCAGCCGGTTCCTCAGACGGAGGTCGGGTTCTCCTCCTTCACCGGGTCTCAGTCCAACAGAACCTCTTCAGGAAGTGAGGAACAGGAAGTTCATCATGGCCAACCAGCCACCCAAACCCCCCTCTCTGGACCAGAACCTTCGCTGTGACTTTAGCGGATCTGCAGATTTTTTCCTGCCACTGATTTATGGATGATTTTCAAATGAATGAATCGTTTCAGCAAACAGTAACAGACTCACGTTAGTTCCTAAGTTCATTTGCCTGTTTCCATGGGAACCACCTTGTTGGAGATAAAGTCTCGTTCCTGTCGTCTGATTTATGTTTGATATTCAGATTCAGCTCATAAATCAGGAACAAACTGAATCGAAATGATTCATCACTATGAATGATAAAAGCTTCCTAAATAAAAGCGTTTTTGTGCATCGCTGTGCAGAGAAACCCTGCAGGCTGCAGAAGCTGTGATGAAGACGAGGTTGAAGGTTTTCTGTAAGGGTTTGGGTTGGGGTTAGGTTGGGTTGGGTTGGGTTCGGTTGGGGTTGGGTTGGGTTGGGGTTGGGTTGGGGTTGGGTTGGGTTGGGGTTGGGTTTGGGGTTGGGTTTGGGGTTGGGTTTGGGTTGGGTTGGGGTTGGGTTGGGTTGGGGTGGGTTGGGGTTGGGTTGGGGTTGGGTTTGGTTGGGTTACTCACTGACCTGCTGTGTGCAGGCCTGGACCAGGTTAGGAGGGAACATGTTTCTGAAACGAGACGATAAAAAGCGTTGAGCTGCGACTCGCTGGCTGGTTGAACTTTGGGAGCTTTGGGTCTGAAATCACCTGATGAGGTCCAGGAAGGCGTCGGCGGGGCTGACCTGCTCGATGGTCTGCTGCTTCCCAAACTCGTCCTTGGAGCCTTTTTCCTGGATGGATGATGAGGACGATGATGATCCCGATGAAGACGGCGATGATGGTGGTGGTCATGTAGTAGATGACCGCGCGCATCCCCATCTTTCCTGACGCCTTGCTGTCCAGCGCCGCCATGCCTGACGCCACAAACACCAACGTTCATTACAGTGATGACCGCTGGTCTTAAAATCACATCATTCATCCAGAGTCACCGGATCGCTGCTCTAAACCTCTACAGAATCTCTACAGACTCAATGAACTTTTCATGATTAGTCTCTGATATTTTCATGTTTGTCAACAGATATCTTCTAAACTTTTAACATTTCATCCAAAATTATCTGAAAGATGATTGATATATTTTTAAAAGAACACAAATCATAAATTAACCCTGTTAGAAATAAAAAGATAATAATGTTAATATTGAATTCCAGTTTCCTATAATTGTTTCTTTCTGTCTTCATTTTGATCTTCATTATAAACGCGACTAAATTTATTCCTGTTTTAATAATCCACATTTAAAACTTTTATTCTAAATACAAAATGTTCAGATTTAAGGTATAAATGACAATATAATGAACAAAATAAAGTGTAAGAAGTGAATAAATGTTAAACTTCTGAATGAACAGACAGGAAGTGCTTTTATTTAGATATTCACAGCAGGAAGTGTCCTTTTAATGTAGCAGTTAGCTTAGCGGTCGGATGATGCTGGAAGTCAGTTACGTTCAGTTTCCAAATAGTTCAGAAAAATGAAGCTAAAGCTAGCACTAGCAGATTGCTATTAGCCATTAGCATCCCATAATAATCCAGCAACATCAGGCTGATGTTCCACAGAGTGACTTCCTGTCTGTCTCCATCACTTCAGATTAAAAGCCCAGTCCAGTCAAACCTGATTGGTCCAATCGAGACGTTTGATCTTAATGTTTCATTTGGTTCCTCTGGAAGATTCTCTGATTTCACATGAAATGATGGAAAATATTGTTCAGAAATAAATAACAATCTGAGCAAATCCAAACTGGAAAGACTTTCTGCCTGAAGGCGTTTCAGGATCTTCATCACTGATGATGACTTTTACTTTCAGACATTTTATTCACATTTAAAGGCCGGTTTGGTTAGGGTCAGGGTTCAGTTAGGGTTCAGTTAGGGTCAGGGTCAGTTAGGTTCAGTTAAGGTCAGGTTTGGTTAGGGTCAGGGTTCAGTCAGGGTTCAGTTAGGGTCAGGGTTTGGTTAGGGTCAGGGTTCAGTTCAGACTCAGTGAAACCCTTTATTCTGTTTGGCTCCATGTGGCGCCTGGTAACCTGACGGCGAGCAGCGGATGGATACGTGGCGGAGGAATCTGACCGGTGATCAGGCTGGAGACGAGCAGCGGCAGCACCAGCATCTGCAGCATCCTCATCAGAACCTCTCCAGGAAAGGAGAAGTACTTCACCTCCCGGTAGCTCATCCTGTAGGGACGCAGCGCGAAGCCCAGGATGATCCCTGCACAGAGGAACCGGTGACTGTCCGCTCTGCCGCGGCCGGACGGCGCGACGCCTGCTGAGGGCCACTCACCTACGACCACGGCGCCCACCGTGAACAGGACAAACGCGTTCTTCCTCAGGAAGGCCTGGACGTCCTCCTTGGAGATCTCCTCCACTTTCCTCTTGGCCTTCATGGTCCGGATGTGGATCCCTTCCCTGATCCGCTGCATCCTGCTCACACAGAGGAACGCTGCGATACCCAGCCGGGATTCAACCCCACAACCTCTCACTTCACGGTCTGTTCTGGAAACAGGCTTTTCTAATAAAGAATAAATGAAACGTGATGTCACCAACATGTCTACCATGAACCGTCACCAAAAACAGAATCAATGAACAATTGAAGATTCATTCATTCATTCATTCATTCATTCATTCATTCATTCATTCATCAATGTCACAGCTTAAAACTGAATGTTTAATTAGCTGGTGAACATTTAGCTTCACGCTAGCTCTGATTTAGTGCTAGACATGTAGCTTGCTAACGAATTAGGTTATGAACTAAATATTTAGTTGGAGGTTAAAGATTTAGCTTGTTAACTAAATACAAGCTAAATCTTTAGATAATTAGCTCTGAGCTAAATCTTTAGGTAATTAGCTCTGAGCTAAATCTTTAGATAATTAGCTCTGAGCTAAATCTTTAGGTAATTAGCTCTGAGCTAAATCTTTAGGTAATTAGCTCTGAGCTAAATCTTTAGCCAATATGCATATTTGCTTGCTGATGACCGGAAGTGGACGATCAAAACATCAGCTGCGTCTTATTGGTTTTAAATCTAATCCAGGTGTTTATCAGAGGAGCAACAGCTACTGCACAAGACCCCGCTTTTATTTTGACAGTCCATATCCGGTTATTTGAGTACTAGCCAAACAAAGCTAAATATTTAGCTGACATTTAATTGTGACAAGATAGAATAAGAAACCTGTGAAGTTTTTCACAGCATGTTTACGTCAGTCTGACTGCGTTTGCAGGGAACAGTGGAGGGAACGCGTTCCCACGTCATGGCTGAATATTTCGGTTCCCCTTCCTGTTGGATGGATGTTGGGATCCAAAATCTTTTCCAGAAATGTTAAAATCCAGGCGGATGAACTGTGTTCATGTTGAAACTGGAAGCTTTTCCTGAAACTAACTGGGATTCAGATTCCCAGTCAAAGTCAAAGTGAACAAACTGGGACAGCTAACAGTTATTTTATCAATCGATTAACCTGTTAATCTGAGGGTTAATCAGTTAATCGGATATTAAAATGGAACAATCATCAAGCCTTTTCATGCAATATTAGAAATTCATCCAAAGTAACAATAAACAATTTAATTCCTTTTAAAAATAAGAAAACAAACATTGTCTAAACTTTAGCAGCATTGCTTTAGTAAATCTGGACCAGGTGAAGCAGGTGATGATAAATGATTTTATCTTAAGGGCAAAATGTATATTTTGTACAGTTTTCAGTCAACATCTCAGCTATCAATTAATCACGACTCAGCCAGAAATGTGATTAGTTTAATTTAAAGGTTAAAGTCTGAGGAGATGTTTGATCCCACAGGAGAACCCTGCGATGATGATGATGATGATGGTGGTGGTGATGATGATGATGATGATGATGGTGGTGGTGGTGGTGATGAAGATGGTTCCTCTCCTGCTGCATCCTGTCAATAAGGGAGGATCTGCTCACCTGTCTGCCTCTCGGTCTCAGTGATGCGGCTGCAGAGTCGGAGGAAACTTCCTGCTCTGATCTGCTGCTGCTGGGCGCTGAGCTGCTTCACCTCCTGCTGCAGCAGAGGGAGGGACGGGACAGGAGGACAGATCAGGAGACGTCCTCTGACACAGTTTCAGGTGAGAAACGTCCCAGGACTCCGTCCATCCCGCTCCTCCGACACGTCGCGTCTGTTTGTGAGAATAAACTGAACCGTTTCAGGGAGAAAACAGGAATGAGGTTTGCAGGATGCGCCGCTTCCCGCTCGGGACTTGTGATAGTTCAGGATGGATCCTCAGAGGGAAACCGCAGCACAATTAGCTGGGAAAGTGGAGCTGGAGCGGGAATAGGTGACCTGACTGGTCCCAGGAGGACGGAGCAAAATTAGAGGATGAGATTCCCCATCAGACTCTCACACCCAGGAGGCGCAGTGAACGGAATGACCCGTCTGTGCTTCGGTTCCGACTCCTCACACTGCAGACGAGACCCAAACTCTATAGAGTTTGGGTCTGGTTCCGGATCGGACCACCTTCATCCTCCAATAGTTGAATTAAAACACAACGAAAACACGTCCATAAAAGCAAAATTCAGATTGAAATCCAAACTTTTAATACATTAAAAACACCTTCAATTTCAAATCTTTTTATGGTTAATTCCAATCAGAAGGAAAACTGGAGATTTATATAAATTTAAATCCAAAAGTGATGGCCTAATATCCCCACTGACATGAGCATTTTACATAAAGTGCAAAATTTTAACATACACTGTAAAA
>CAJVRI010001037.1:0-168453 GCA_911649635.1 Poeciliopsis gracilis
GACGTCAATAACTAAAACTTTGGTAAAGATGTAAAACTTTATTCACCTGACAGTTTACAAAACAGACAAGTCAATTGTCTAGAAAAAAAAATAAATGAGGGAAAGCTAAATGCGCTCAATGTCTTTAAAACTAGCTAAAATGCTCAGCTAAAAATGAGTTGGACTATTTGCAGTTTAGCAGAAATGTGCCCATCACAGCAACACAGATGTTTCTGGTATTTTAGGGCCATAGATTGAAATCAAGACTGCTGGAATATCCTAATATCTAGGATTCAATGGAATGCATGTTATTGGGGCCCTGCCATAGCAATGCATAAGGAGGCAGTTACTACTTGCGAAGCTGTAGTAACTGCCTCCATGCATTGCATGGCAGGCACCTCTTAATCTACACCCAATAGAAGGTTTCTTTATTATTAACTTCTTCTTCCGCTACCGCACGCGGGTCGCATCGCCATGCGTGCCCACCCACAAAAGTGGTATCAAACGCCCGGCTCGTGCCCGGCATTGGAGCTATTACTTGTGGTGGGATTCGGAGTTACGATGAAAAAGTAAAAAGCTAAAAACCATCGAAAAATTTTTCGGCAGTTGGAAACTGCCCAAACTAGAGTGTAACTGACGCTTCGCTAGAGTGTGGGAAGCAGTGCGATTCTGAACCCCAAATAAATTTTGAAATCGCCGTCACGCCCACAAATATCGCCCGATCGGTATCAAACTCGGTCATGACATCGATACGCATGCCTGCTCCGGTAAAATGTTTTCGAAATTTTCCTAGGGCTTACGGTTTTCTGTCAAGGTGCTTCAGAGCGAAGTCATGCGACAGGATTTTCACACGCTCCGCCAGGATCACTTCCATGTATTTCTGAAAATGTCAGACCCCAGCGCACACCATTTTTTATCTCGTCGCTGTTAATACTGTGATTGATGTACAGATCTGAATCTCGGGACTATCGGAGACGAAAGATAGGGCTCTCAAACGCTTCAAACGGTTTTTCCGATACGTATCACGGTTTCCGAATGGGAAGGACCTGTTCGGACTGCTTTTTTCATTCAAACTGACTGAGGTGTCTCACAAAGATAGAATTCTTTCTCCACCATTATGTCTCACACTCCACAGCTGGCAGAGAATCCATGACCATAGCAACGGAACACACCAGGGCCGAGCAGCTAATTAGAACTACGAAAACGCATCATTGTAGTTTTTACTGTGGCAGAGCTCTGAGGAAGTTGTTGGCCTTTAGAACTACTTGTGTTTTGGGCATTTTATAACTGATTTTAACCAACCATTGTTACAAATGGAATTAGTATGTCAATTTTAAATTAACCTTAATGAAAATTTCTAAATAAAAGCTTGAATATTTCAGGCCTTTCAGAAAAACTAACTGATTCAAGCATTTAAGTCTCTCCTTGTGTGTCACAAGGAGAGACTTGTGACACACAAGGACCTCCTCTTTAGAACTACAATTACTGATTGTCAGATATACAACATGGCAGAACACTCAGTGCCTACAAAAGAGGTCAGAGCTGATTGTAAAAACTACAACATGGCGGAACTGTCAGTTACTACTGAGGAGGAAGGAGCTGGCCTTTAGAATTACATTGTGATTGGGCATTTTATAACTGATTTTAACCAACCATTGTTACACACATGATTAATGTGACAATTTTAAATTAAGCTTGTTCAAAATTTCAAAATAAAAGCTTGAATATTTCTCTGAGGCCTTTCAGAAAAATTGATTCAGGCATGTAATTAAGTCTCTCCTTGTGTGTCACACTGACATGACAGTTGACCTCCTCTTTAGAACTACAATGACTGAAGGTTAGGACTTCAGTAATGGCGGAACACTCAGTGCCTACAAAAGAGGTCAGAGCTGATTCTCAGAACTACAACATGGTGGAACTGTCAGTCACTACTGAGGAGGAATGAGCTGGCCTTTAAAACTACTTGTGTTTTGGCCATTTTATAACTGATTTTAACCAGCCGTTGTTAAACATGGAATTAGTATGTGAATTTTAAATTAACCTTAATGAAAATTTCAAAATAAAAGCCTGAATATTTCTCTGAGGCCTTTCAGAAAAATTGATTCAGGCATGTAATTAAGTCTCTCCTGGTGTGTCACACTGACATGATAGTTGACCTCCTCTTTAGAACTGCAATGACTGAAGGTTAGGACTACAACATGGCGGAACACTCAGTGCCTACAAAAGAGGTCAGAGCTGATTCTCAGAACTACAACATGGCGGAACTGTCAGTTACTACAGAGGAGGAATGAGCTGGCCTTTAGAATTACATTGTGTTTGGGCATTTTATGACTGATTTTAACCAAGCATTGTTACACACATGATTAATGTTACAATTTTAAATTAAGCTTAATGAAAATTTCAAAATAAAAGCCCTGACATTCTTTTATATGACGTAATTGCTCTCTTGCAAGTTATGTGACTTTTTTGACAAAACCACTGTTAGACTTTTTGGATTATTTTGGACTTTTAAAATGACGCTTAGTACTGAAAATTTCAAAATAAAAGCCCTAAAAATCTTTAGATCAGGTTATTGCTTTTTTTTGAGCAATAAATAACTGATTTAATCCAATCAATGTTAATCATGGTATTAGTTTAGACATTTGAAATGAAGCTTACTGAAAATTTCAAAAATAAAAGCCTTAAGATCAGTCTGTGGCTAATGCAGGGTCTTGCATAGCAAGACAGTGCATTAGCTTTAGCCTTTTACCTTAAATGAGCTATTAGCTATTTGTCTGACTTATTACACATGTTTGGTATAGTGAACAGAGTAAGTCAATACAGACAACATGCTAGTGATGCGCCACATGCTACTGATAGTATTGAAGCTAAAATTAGCATTTTGGCTAATTTTAGATTATACACTTATTTTAACATACTGAATAGTGCAAGTCCATGTTAGGGAACATTCTTGTGAATGTCGTGTACGTTTGTCACTTTTGTCAGCCAAGGTTATCATTTAGCATCAGAACGCTGGCTCCAAACCGACGGGGCACACTTTGGCAGGGCCCCCGGTTAAATTTCTTCAGGAATTTTCTAGTTGGGGTTCTTTACCATAGTATAGTAATGATAGCAGTTACTGCTGTGGCAAGCAGTAACTGCCTACATGCATTGCATGGCAGGCACCTATTAATCTACACCCAATAGAATGCCTCTTTATTTATTTATTTATTTATTTATTTTTCTTCCGTCAACCGAATGCGGCTCGTGCATCGCATGCGAGCCCACCCACAAAAGTGGTATCTAAAACGTGCGGCTCGGCGCCGGGAGGGGTGCTATTACTTGTGGTGGGATTCGGAGTTACGATGAAAAAGTAAAAAGCGAAAAACGCATCAAAAAATTTTGGTCAGTTGGAAACTGCCCAAACTAGAGTGTAACTGACGATTCGTTAGAGTGTGGGAAGCAGTGCGATTCTGACCCCAAATAAATTTTGAAATCGCCGTCACGCCCACAAATATCGCCCGATCGGTATGAAACTCGGTCATGACATCGATACGCATGCCTGCTCCGGTAAAATGTTTTCAAAATTTTCCTAGGGCTTACGGTTTTCTGTCAAGGTGCTTCAGAGCGAAGTCATGCGACAGGATTTTCACACGCTCTGCCAGGATCACTTCCATGTATTTTTGAAAAATGTCAGATCCCCCAGCGCACACCATTTTTTATCTCGTCGCTGTTAATACTGTGAGTGATGTACAAATATGAATCGCGGGACTATCGGAGACGAAAGATAGGGCTCTCAAACGCTTCAAACGGTTTTCCGATACGTATCACGGTTTCCGAATGGGAAGGAGCTGTTCGACTGCTTTTTTTCATTCAAACTGACTGAGGTGTCTCACAAAGATAGAATTCTTTTCTCCACCATTATGTCTCACACTCCACAGCTGGCAGAGAATCCATGACCATAGCAACGAAACACACCAGGGCCGAGCAGCTAATTAGAACTACAGAAACGCATCATTGTAGTTTTTACTGTGGCAGAGCTCTGAGGAAGTCGTTGGCCTTTAGAACTACTTGTGTTTTGGGCATTTTATAACTGATTTTAACCAACCATTGTTACAAATGGAATTAGTATGTCAATTTTAAATTAACCTTAATGAAAATTTCAAAATAAAAGCTTGAATACTTCAGGCCTCTCAGAAAAACTAACTGATTCAAGCATCTAATTAAGTCTCTCTTTGTGTGTCACACTGACATGACAGTTGACTTCCTCTTTAGAACTACAATGACAGCAGGTTAGGATAACATGGCGGAACACTCAGTGCCTACAAAAGAGGTCAGAGCTGATTCTCAGAACTACAACATGGCGGAACTGTCAGTTACTACTGAGGAGGAATGAGCTGGCCTTTAAAACTACTTGTGTTTGGGCATTTTATAACTGATTTTAACCAACCATTGTTACACACATGATTAATGTGACAATTTTAAATTAAGCTTGATGAAAATTTCAAAATAAAAGCTTGAATATTTGAGGCCTTTCAGAAAAACTAACTGATTCAAGCATTTAAGTCTCTCCTTGTGTGTCACAAGGAGAGACTTGTGACACACAAGGACCTCCTCTTTAGAACTACAATTACTGATTGTCAGATATACAACATGGCAGAACACTCAGTGCCTACAAAAGAGGTCAGAGCTACTACTGACTACTACTGATTTAAACCAAGCATTGTTACAAATGGAATTAGTATGTCAATTTTAAATTAACCTTAATGAAAATTTCAAAATAAAAGCTTGAATATTTCAGGCCCTTCAGAAAAACTCACTGATTCAAGCATCTAATTAAGTCTCTCCTTGTGTGTCACACTGACATGACAGTTGACTTCCTCTTTAGAACTACAATTACTGAAGGTTAAGACTACAACATGGTGGAACACTCAGTGCCTACAAAAGAGGTCAGAGCTGATTCTCAGAACTACAACATGGCGGAACTGTCAGTTACTACTGAGGAGGAAGGAGCTGGCCTTTAGAATTACATTGTGTTTGGGCATTTTATGACTGATTTTAACCAACCATTGTTACACACATGATTAATGTGAGAATTATAAATTAAGCTTAATTAAGCTTAATGAAAATTTCAAAATAAAAGCCCTGACATTCTTTTTATATGACGTAATTGCCTTTTTTGGCATTATGTGACTTTTTTAACAAAACTACTGTTACACATGTAATTAGATTGGCCATTTAAAATGAAGCTGACTGAAAATTTCAAAATAAAAGCCCTAAAAATCTTTAGATCAGGTTATTGCTTTTTTGAGCATTAAATAACTGATTTAATCCAATCAATGTTAATCATGGTATTAGTTTAGACATTTGAAATGAAGCTTACTGAACATTTCAAAATAAAAGCCTTAAGATCAGTTTGTGGCTAATGCAGGGTCTTGCATAGCAAGACAGTGCATTAGCTTTAGCCTTTTACCTTAAATGAGGTATTAGCTATTTGTCTGACTTATTACACATGTTTGGTATAGTGAACAGAGTAAGTCAATTACAGACAACATGCTAGTGATGCGCCACATGCTACTGATAGTATTCATGCTAAAATTAGCATTTTGGCTAATTTTAGCTTATACACTTATTTTAACATACTGAATAGTGCAAGTCCATGTTAGGGAACATTCTTGTGATTCTCCACATGGTACGTTTGTCACTTTTGTCAGCCAAGGTTATCATTTAGCATCAGAACGCTGGCTCCAAACCGACGGGCACACTTTGGCAGGGCCCCGGTTAAATTTCTTCAGGAATTTTCTAGTTATTCTTTATTTTTTTCTTCCGTCAGACCGAATGCGGCTCGTACCGCTGCGTGCCCACCCACAAATGTGGTATCAAAACGTCCGGCTCGTTCCCCGGCATTGGAGCTATTACTGGTGGTGGGATTCGGAGTTACCATAGCGACGTAATAAGCGAAAAAAGACCCCCAAAGCCCCCATAGAAATGAATGGAGAGAGGAAACCAAAACATACTAAAATACCCAATTTTTGAGAATTTCGTGTGTCGTCATGGATTCACGTAGAAATGCCATTGAAATTTCAGTTTGTAGATACGCCCGTGATCTTTTCTAAAGTCTAGACAACAAGAGGATATGAATTACGGTTTGTCCACAATTTCTCTATAAGCGCACCAAAGTTTTCAATTTTTGGAAAAATTAGAGTGTAACTGACGATTCGCTAGGAGTGTGGGAAGCAGTGCGATTCTGACCCCAAATTAATTTTGAAATTGCCGTCACGCCCACAAATATCGCCCGATCGGTATCAAACTCGGTCATGACATTGATACGCATGCCTGCTCCGGTAAAATGTTTTCAAAATTTTCCTAGGGCTTACGGTTTTCTGTCAAGGTGCTTTCAGAGCGAAGTCATGCGACAGGATTTTCACACGCTCTGCCAGGATCACTTCCATGTATTTCTGAAAAATGTCAGACCCCAGCGCACACTATTTTTTATCTCGTCGCTGTTATTACTGTGAGTGATGTACAAATATGAATCGCGGGACTATTGGAGACGAAAAAATAGGGCTCTTAAACGCTTCAAACGGTTTTCCGATACGTATCACGGTTTCCGAATGGGAAGGAGCTGTTCGACTGCTTTTTTTCATTCAAACTGACTGAGGTGTCTCACAAAGATAGAATTCTTTCTCCACCATTATGTCTCACACTCCACAGCTGGCAGAGAATCCATGACCATAGCAACGGAACACACCAGGGCCGAGCAGCTAATTAGAACTACAGAAAACGCATCATTGTAGTTTTTACTGTGGCAGAGCTCTGAGGAAGTCGTTGGCCTTTAGAACTACTTGTGTTTTGGGCATTTTATAACTGATTTTAACCAACCATTGTTACAAATGGAATTAGTGTGTCAATTTTAAATTAACCTTAATGAAAATTTCAAAATAAAAACTTGAATATTTCAGGCCTTTCAGAAAAACTGATTCAAGCATGTAATTAAGTCTCTCCTTGTGTGTCACAAGGAGAGAGTTGTGACACACAAGGACCTCCTCTTTAGAACTACAATTACTGATTGTCAGATATACAACATGGCAGAACACTCAGTGCCTACAAAAGAGGTCAGAGCTACTACTGACTACTACTGATTTAAACCAAGCATTGTTACAAATGGAATTAGTATGTCAATTTTAAATTAACCTTAATGAAAATTTCAAAATAAAAGCTTGAATATTTCAGGCCCTTCAGAAAAACTCACTGATTCAAGCATCTAATTAAGTCTCTCCTTGTGTGTCACACTGACATGACAGTTGACTTCCTCTTTAGAACTACAATTACTGAAGGTTAAGACTACAACATGGTGGAACACTCAGTGCCTACAAAAAGAGGTCAGAGCTGATTCTCAGAACTACAACATGGTGGAACTGTCAGTTACTACAGAGGAGGAATGAGCTGGCCTTTAAAACTACTTGTGTTTTGGGTATTTTTATAACTGATTTTAACCAATCTTTGTTACACATGGAATTAGTATGTCAATTTTAAATTAAACTTGATGAAAATTTCAAAATAAAAGCTTGAATATTTCAGGCCCTTCAGAAAAACTCACTGATTCAAGCATGTAATTAAGTCTCTCCTTGTGTGTGACACTGACATGACAGTTGACCTCCTCTTTAGAACTACAATGACTGCAGGTTAGGACTACAACATGGCAGAACACTCAGTGCCTACAAAAGAGGTCAGAGCTGATTGTAAGAACTACAACATGGCGGAACTGTCAGTTACTACAGAGGAGGAAGGAGCTGGCCTTTAGCATTACATTGTGTTTGGGCATTTTATGACTGATTTTAACCAAGCATTGTTACACACATGATTAATGTGAGAATTATAAATTAAGCTTAATTAATTTTAATGAAAATTTCAAAATAAAAGCCCTGACATTCTTTTATATAACGTAATTGCCTTCTTTGGCATTATGTGACTTTTTTTTAACAAAACCACTGTTACACATGTAATTAGATTGGCCATTTAAAATCAAGCTTTTGGAAAATTTCAAAATAAAAGCCTTGATAGATTTTATATCAGGTACTTGCTCTCATTGGTACTATGTGACTTTTTCAACAAAACCACTGTTACACATGGGATTAGATTGCCATTTAAAATGAACCTAACTGAAAATTTCAAAATAAAAGCCCTGAAGATTTTTAAATGAGGTTATTGCTTTTTTGAGCATTAAAAAACTGATTTAATCCAATTAATGTTAATCATGGTATTAGTTTAGATATTTGACATGAAGCTTACTGAAATTTCAAAATAAAAGCCTTAAAAATTGATCTGTGGCTAATGCAGCGACGCAAGGCGCTGCAATGACATTAGCTTGCATGATCATTTTCTCTCAAGTTAGGGCACTGTCTTGCGCAGCAATTAGCATTGGCATTAGCCTTTTACCTTAAATGAGATATTAGCTATTTCCCTTACTTATTTCCCATGTTTAGTGTACTGAATGGAGTATGCCAGGCTTGTGACTCTCCACATGCTATTGATTAGAGTGCAGCTTTTATGATTTCATTGATGCTAATATTTAGCACGCTGGCTCCAAACCGACGGGCACACTTTGGCAGGGCCCCGGTTAAATTTCTTCAGGAATTTTCTAGTTTATTTATTTATTTTTCTTCCGTCAACCGGAATGCGGCTCGTACCGCTGCGAGCCCACCCACAAAGTGGTATCAAAAACGTGCGGCTCGGCGCCGGAGGGGTGCTATTACTTGTGGTGGGATTCGGAGTTACGATGAAAAGTAAAGCGAAAAACGATCAGAAAATCTTTGGTCAGTTGGAAACTGCCCAAACTAGAGTGTAACTGACGATTCGCTAGGAGTGTGGGAAGCAGTAGCGATTCTGACCCCAAATAAATTTTTAAATCGCCGTCACGCCCACAAATATCGCCCGATCGGTATGAAACTCGGTCATGACATCGATACGCATGCCTGCTCCGGTAAAATGTTTTCAAAATTTTCCTAGGGCTTACGGTTTTCTGTCAAGGTGCTTCAGAGCCGAAGTCATGCGACAGGATTTTCACACGCTCTGCCAGGATCACTTCCATGTATTTTTGAAAAATGTCAGATCCCCAGCGCACACCATTTTTATCTCGTCGCTGTTAATACTGTGAGTGATGTACAAATATGAATCGCGGGACTATCGGAGACGAAAGATAGGGCTCTCAAACGCTTTCTAAACGGTTTTCCGATACGTATCACGGTTTCCGAATGGGAAGGAGCTGTTCGACTGCTTTTTTTCATTCAAACTGACTGAGGTGTCTCACAAAGATAGAATTCTTTTCTCCACCATTATGTCCTTCACACTCCACAGCTGGCAGAGAATCCATGACCATAGCAACGGAACACACCAGGGCCGAGCAGCTAATTAGAACTACGAAAACGCATCATTGTAGTTTTTACTGTGGCAGAGCTCTGAGGAAGTCGTTGGCCTTTAGAACTACTTGTGTTTTGGGCATTTTATAACTGATTTTAACCAACCATTGTTACAAATGGAATTAGTATGTCAATTTTAAATTAACCTTAATGAAAATTTCAAAATAAAAGCTTGAATACTTCAGGCCTCTCAGAAAAACTAACTGATTCAAGCATCTAATTAAGTCTCTCTTTGTGTGTCACACTGACATGACAGTTGACTTCCTCTTTAGAACTACAATGACAGCAGGTTAGGATAACATGGCGGAACACTCAGTGCCTACAAAAAGAGGTCAGAGCTGATTCTCAGAACTACAACATGGCGGAACTGTCAGTTACTACTGAGGAGGAATGAGCTGGCCTTTAAAAACTACTTGTGTTTTGGGCATTTTATAACTGATTTTAACCAACCATTGTTACACACATGATTAATGTGACAATTTTAAATTAAGCTTGATGAAAATTTCAAAATAAAAGCTTGAATATTTGAGGCCTTTCAGAAAAACTAACTGATTCAAGCATTTAAGTCTCTCCTTGTGTGTCACAAGGAGAGACTTGTGACACACAAGGACCTCCTCTTTAGAACTACAATTACTGATTGTCAGATATACAACATGGCAGAACACTCAGTGCCTACAAAAGAGGTCAGAGCTACTACTGACTACTACTGATTTAAACCAAGCATTGTTACAAATGGAATTAGTATGTCAATTTTAAATTAACCTTAATGAAAATTTCAAAATAAAAGCTTGAATATTTCAGGCCCTTCAGAAAAACTCACTGATTCAAGCATCTAATTAAGTCTCTCCTTGTGTGTCACACTGACATGACAGTTGACTTCCTCTTTAGAACTACAATTACTGAAGGTTAAGACTACAACATGGTGGAACACTCAGTGCCTACAAAAGAGGTCAGAGCTGATTCTCAGAACTACAACATGGCGGAACTGTCAGTTACTACTGAGGAGGAAGGAGCTGGCCTTTAGAATTACATTGTGTTTGGGCATTTTATGACTGATTTTAACCAACCATTGTTACACACATGATTAATGTGAGAATTATAAATTAAGCTTAATTAAGCTTAATGAAAATTTCAAAATAAAAGCCCTGACATTCTTTTTATATGACGTAATTGCCTTTTTTTGGCATTATGTGACTTTTTTTAACAAAACTACTGTTACACATGTAATTAGATTGGCCATTTAAAATCAAGCTTTTGAAAAATTTCAAAATAAAAGCCTTGATAGATTTTATATCAGGTACTTGCTATAATTGGTATTACGTGACTTTTTCAACAAAACCACTGTTACACATGGGATTAGATTGGCCATTTAAAATCAGGCTTTCTGAAAATTTCAAAATAAAAGCCTTAAAAATCTTTAGATCAGGTTATTGCTTTTTTGAGCATTAAATAACTGATTTAATCCAATCAATGTTAATCATGGTATTAGTTTAGACATTTGAAATGAAGCTTACTGAACATTTCAAAATAAAAGCCTTAAGATCAGTTTGTGGCTAATGCAGGGTCTTGCATAGCAAGACAGTGCATTAGCTTTAGCCTTTTACCTTAAATGAGGTATTAGCTATTTGTCTGACTTATTACACATGTTTGGTATAGTGAACAGAGTAAGTCAATAACAGACAACATGCTAGTGATGCGCCACATGCTACTGATAGTATTCATGCTAAAATTAGCATTTTGGCTAATTTTAGCTTATACACTTATTTTAACATACTGAATAGTGCAAGTTAGGGAACATTGTTGTGATTCTCCACATGGTACGTTTGTCACTTTTGCCAGCCAAGGTTATCATTTAGCATCAGAACGCTGGCTCCAAACCGACGGGCACACTTTGGCAGGGCCCCGGTTAAATTTCTTCAGGAATTTTCTAGTTGAATTCAATGTTGTTGTTTTTTTGATTTCCTCAAGACATTTTTTGTGAATTTGTGTTTCATAAATAAGCTGAACAGAAACTGAACTGAAGTGAATTCTAATTTGAGTTTTAAATATTAAGGACATTTGTCACACTTTTTGGCCTTATTCCAGACTTTCTAAATATTTATTTGTAATACAATGAAAACCACTTTGTATTGGTCTTTTACACAAAATCCCACCAAAGTATATTGAGGTTTGTGGTTGTAACGTGACAAAATGGGGAAAATCAATGCTTCTGCGGTGCAGAGTAACGTAAAGCATCAGTAACACCCCGATAACGCGCTTCTTAAAAACGACCCCGCATGTTGTTACTGCAGGTCAAATGTTTCTGCAGAGCAACGCAAAGCTGCGCGCACTCAGAAAGCCATTACCACAACTGTTGTAAGTGGAAAGCTCCAACCTAAAAATGGAGTGACAGACGTGTCAAAACCAGAGAAAAACTTAGTGCAGAAATCTAAATGTGAGGGCTGAGAGGAGCCAGACATGCTGGGAAATGACAGGATGAGGATAGAGAGATTTAAAAGCAGACAATGGCGAATGACAGCCAGAGGGAAGAGGCGAGGCTCTGAAATAGAAACATAATTATGAAAGACAGGAAAAAAAGAAAAAAATCCTTTTTTTTCCCTTCAGCCAGACTTCTACCTCAGAGCGGTAACCTCTCCTCACTGCTTCCTGCTGTTGTTTTTAAAGTGTTTAATGAGGCTGACACGGTGCTGTGAGGGTTAAGAACAGGTATATGTTAATATCCACGTGAACTCTTCACAGGCACTTACATCCTGGTTGAAACAGACCATGTTGCTATGGCAATGGAAGTGAAACGTTAACACATTCAGTAAAAAAAAAAAAAAATAAAGTAAAAGGGCATCAAAGGAGAAACCATGAAAAACCTGAAGCATACAATGCTGAAGCGTGTCCATCAACGTTATTAATCATCAAAACGCCCACTCTTCTCTCTCTTTGGAGCTTTATTATCTTTGCGTCCGCCCACATATACAGTGCAGATTTCTCTCATTAGCACACAGTTTTGAACATACTGTTGCTTTATCTCTGGCTAAGGTTAATCCCAGTAGAGCCAAGGTTTCAGTACTTCACAATAAACATACACAGCCATGGAAAAGTGTTTGCCCCCAACAGATTTTATTTCATTAAGTGTCTTTGTGAGTAAGCTGATATGATTGCCATCAAGTACTTGCTGTATCATTCATATTCACTGTTGAGGAATGAATTATTATTTTTTTGTGGTACGATTATTTGTATTTGAAGCTTGTTTCAGGTGATGCTGCAGCATTGCAACCAGATTTAACTCTAGAATTTAACAATACCACTTTAAAACAAACAAATCATAAAGCAAATCTAAAAAGAAAAGAAATGTTCTTGAGTCAATTACACATGAACCTGATGGCTGTCCCGCTGCGTAACCCATTTATGCTTCAGCTTAGGGTCATGAACTGATGGTCAGTTATGTTCCTCTAGAAACTGCTGCACCAATCAATCGATTAATCAATTCATTGGCCCCTGATTTCCTAAATTTTGGATGGTACATGAATGTGAAGCCGAACCTATTTCTATTTGAAAAGCTACACAGCTGCTGAATTTGGATATTTTCTTTTTGCACTTTGTTTTTCCGAAACTGGCTTCAAACTTTGTGATTTATAAAAGCAAAATACTGCTGGGTGCTTTACTCTTGGTAAAAGGATCAAAATAGATCTGTAGTGTAACCTGCTGTGTATGTTCTATTTGTTTTAAAAATGTGTAATATGAAAGTCTAAAGGAAACTATTCTTTTGTTTAGTTTGGTAATTATTAATAAACAAGCCATTAATTATTATATATTATATCTTACCTCAGCTGAAACAACTTGTATTGTGTCATGAGCATTGTTCAGAGTTTTACAGTAAAATAATATTGGACCATTGAAGGTATATAATTAACTGGCTGTTTTATAACCTCCTCAGTTATAAAACAAAATTTGCCATATTTTAATTTGATTAAAATATTAATCAGCTTTAGTAAGATCAGTGGTCGGTGACTGGCCAGGAAAATGAAATCAGTGCATCCGTAACTTCTGTTAAATCAAAAATTCATGGTTCCATCAGCTAATCTTGATGGGTTCCCACCAGTTCCATGTTTTCTCCATCCATGGATGATGGTTCTCACTGTGGTTCTCTGGAGTCCAACAGCTTTTCAGATGGGCTTTGGAAGGACTTCCTTTCTAAATTTTTTTTTTTTTTTTTAAGATAAAGCATACTTAGCCTACTTCATGTGTCTGACAGGTCCTCTATACTCTTGTATACTACATCTATAGATAAGACAGCTACCAGGTCTGCATGCAATTAGGAAAAACTAAACCAGAAAAAAGATCAAATCGCACTGAATCTCTGGTTATGGTTGTCTGATGATATTTCCAGTTAGGTAAAACATTTAATAAGCAAAAAGAAAAAAAAATCTGTAAGAGAACAATTTTTTACAGCACTGTATCACTTATGCCACATTTTTTCACACCCAGCAATTTGTTAAAACACCTGTAATTTTATGCTAACTGTTTTACATCGAAAAGGGTAAATAACGTCTTCGTCTCATGGATAATATTCACCATGTTGAGAAAAAAAATGTCAAATTTCAAAGTCTACAAATTCACACGCAGATTTCCTACCAGCGCCATCTGCTCTTGCAGAAACGACTGGGGTTTAGGCAGGGCTGGGTTTGGACTGTCACGCTTTGAGCGTAAAGTCCAACTTTTTATAACAACAACCTAGCAGGAGTAGGTTGAAGAGAGCCCTGGCCAGGAGTGCAGAGGCTGATATTCCATTTCAGAGAGAGAGAGTGCGTGTGTGTGTGTGTGTGTGTGTGTGTGTGTGTGTGTGTGTGTGTGTAGTGTCTGAAAAGACTTTGAGGTTCCAGTTAAAAGCTTAAAACTCTCTCTAACATGGCACAAGGGCACTGGGAATGTTGAAATGTGTTATTAATGCATTTATCAGCTGGAGTGCAGGTGTGAGTTTGGGTTTGCTTTCCTGCTGATGTCTAAGTGGTTTGTTTGGTCATATATGGGTGTGTGTGTGTGTGTGTGTGTGTGTGTGTGTGTGTGTGTGTGTGTGTGTGTGTGTGTGTGTGTGTGTGTGTGTGTGTGTGTGTGTGTGTGTGTGTGTGTGTGTGTGTGTGTGTGTGTGTGTGTGTGTGGATAACAGGCAGTATGTTGTTACCTTGCTGTCCACAATGAGGTTGCGGATGCAGCCGGTGAAGTGTTTGTGTTGAAGCTGAGGGTAGATGTAGGGAATGTCCTCGTTTACACCTCCAAGCTGGAGAACTTGACTTGTGTTTAGGTGTCTGAAAAAAATACACACAGAGGCATATGAAAATGTAACGACCAGCACCGTTAGAACAGAGCATTCTCAACGCAGACAGTGTTTTGGACCAATGTGCGGTTTTGTATCATATTTCAGAGTGCCAAACAAAATGGAGTTGTGTAAAAACAGAACAATAAGATATGATCCCAATGACTGTAGTATTTATGTTGCTTCAGTTTTTAGTCCTTAACTTCTAAATCGATGTTATCCTATTTATTTTATTAAAAACATAAAAAAAAAAAATAAAAAATAAAATTTTTCTGCCATGCTAATAAAAGGAATAAATTGCCTCTGTGCTGCATGTTAGCGTTAGATAACTATGAATCCAACTGTAAAGTCTGCAAATTCTTTAAATGTGCTTTTTAATTAGCCTAGAATCAAAAGGGAAAATGATCAGGGTGGCTCAGTTGGTAGAGTGAGCCATTGATATCGTTCTCAATGCGACTGTCTTGAGTTTTATTACCACTCTTGAGTTATTTGCTGCATGTCTTCCTCCTCTCTCCACTTTATTTCTTGTCAATGTACTCTTCATTGAGGCCACTAGCACCAAACTAACTCTAAGAAATTTGCCAAGATTCAAATTAGGCATCTTGAGCTTTGGACCTCTGCACCACTCATTCCATACTGCCTGCATCGCTCCAGGACTGTTTTAATTGTACAGGTTTAATGACCTGTACGATGATAATGAAAGCATACATTAGACCAGAGGTTTGTATTCCTTTAATTTTATGGAATATATTTTCAGCTGCTGGGGGATTCACAATGTGCTGGCTGGCTTATATGGAAACAATGGACACTAGGGGGATAAGGGCTGCTGGTACAGCACACCAAAAGACATTAGAAATATTAAAAAATCATCAGGCAAGAAATTAAGTTTGATGAGAAGAACTCTTTCCTGGCTGTATAGAAGCCTCCTGTCTGTCAGGAAGGATGAACAGCTGGGATGTCTTTGAATTGACTCAAACATCTACATTGTCATGTTTTACTCTAATGTTTGGTTTGATTCTAGCCAGGTTGGGTGTATCTCCACTGGCAGAGTTCCTCACTAAAGCAGGCGTGAACTTGGGAGAGCTGTTGGCAGGAGCTGTTGTAGACTAAGCTGTTGTCATTTTGCACATCTACTCTTGGGTGACCAGTTAGGAAATGTTTTAATATATTAGTTTGTTGTGGGTTACCCCACACAGGTGAAGCTGTAGGGTTTGGACCAGGTAGTTATCCATTTTCAGCTCACCATCTCGCCACTGCTACAGTCTAATTGCAGATTCTGCAGGACAATCAACGAACGCAGTCTGCTGCTAATCAAACAGCTTGTGCTCAAAATGACACACTAGAGTAAATCAAAGTTAACGATTTGATCAAATCAACAAACACATAAGGACAGAGAAAATAAGTAAAATAAAGCTAACGTTAAATATGCCATTAGCAAGGTGTCCCACAGCAGGAGCTCAACCCATGTGGGTCAGAGCAGTCCAATATGAATGAAGTTGAGACAGTGACCCAACTGACGATTATGGCAGAATTTTGATAACTGTGTGTAAATAATTTCCCACAAAAACCCTTCACTAAAACCCCCACAGTAAATAAGATGGAGATGAAAGACTAACTCATAAAACATACATACTTAGCTTTTCACAAACTGCCTCCCCATACTGGTTTAGCATTGGTTAAATAAACAATAAACAGTGACACACTGCAGTATTGAGCATTGTCATATGCCTGATGTTATATGTACTTATTGTTTTGACTTTTTAATGATTCTCAAATGCTTCTCTAAATGTGAAACATTGGACTCCAGAGTGCCTCTAAATGCTCCTCCGTTTAGAAAATGAGACATGTATTCTGTACCTGTCAGTGTTGGGTGTAACACCCATCACTTCACAGGAGGAGTGGTCCTCAGTGGTCAACCAGCTGCCCAGACCCTCCATTTCCATCACAGCCGCTCCTGAACATCGGTCCAGGGTGAAACGAACTTCCTGCGGAGGAAACAAATCTGGGTTACGTTCGTGGGAAGCAATCACAGCAAAAGCAAATAAAACCTGTTTTTCTCTGCATCTTAATGAATGGAATTACAGTTGCTTTCCTGTGGCCTATTAGTATTACTATCATCATGGGAGCTGTGACTCATTTGTGTGTGCACTGCTTACTTCAAGGCTACCTGCTGGGTCTTAAGCTAGTCGTTACACAGCAGAACCAACTGCTCGTCATCCACAAGTGAATCTGTGTTCTAACATATTCAGATCAATGGTTAAAATACCATTTATTGTTTTTGTAATAACTTACTATTTTATTACATGACGATGGTACGTAAGGTGGTTCTGCAATGTACTGACTCAATGAAAGCTGAATGTAATTCCATAAAATGCTCATTGTGAATTATGTATCATTTCCTTTCATCACACAAAATCCTATAAAAATCTCATCGAATTTGTAGTAGAATGTAAAAAAGTTCAAGGGGTTTCAGAGGATCACTGGCACGGCTCACCAAAGCGATTTGATGTTTGGAAGCATTTTTTACAGTTTGTTGCCACAATTTCCTAAAGCGCAGTGGAGGTAAAATAATAGCACTCAGGGCTTTGGCTGCTGAAATCTGCAGAAAACAGCCGTGCCCTTGCTGCTTTTGATCTCAAGCTGTCAAATCTCCAGCCTGGATAAGCTTCTGCTGACTATCCAGGACAAGTGAATAGATTCATATTTGATTTCAAATAACCGCCATGCAGATTAGTCCTGATTGCAGCAACAATAGTCTCAAAGCCGTCTAGCCTTCACAATGTTTGGAATATTGCTGTCCTTTGGAGCTAAATATTCTGTGAAAACACACATATTGATGTGACCTGAAGTATTTATTTTTATACAAAAAAAAAAAAATCAATTCAAAAGATGCAATCAAACTTGTAAGTTATGACGAATAAATATGATTTTTTTATTTGGTAACATAAATCCATAAAAAAATATGCACAAAACTGTTTTGATATTCCATCAAAAAACACAATTTTGCAATTGCTATGTTTCAATTTATAAAAAAGACATGGAATCAAAATCACACATGAATAAGCATGTTCACATGATAAGTTGCTAAAAAAACTTGCAGCCCAATAATCCTCATAATACTTCATGTCGTCTTCTTCGTCATTTCCTCCAGTAGTAACATCTGGTTAGGCCTGTCACGATAACAGATTTTGCTGGGCGATTAATTGTCTCAAAAATTATTGCCATAAACGATAATATTGCTTGAAGACCTTTTTACATTGATTTAATGGAAATTACGTAATAATACATGCGATTTCCTGCCAGAGATAGATACATTTACTTTCAAAAGAACACTTAACACTGGGACTGATGCACAAAATAAATAAAACAACCAAAACCAAAAATAAAATAGATTCTTAGTCTCCATTAACAATAAATGTACTTGAATAAAAACTAAACAACATAAAACCAAAATGGAAATAAACACTGCATTCAACCAAAAGAGTGCAGATTATGAAGTCTGTATAGTATATTGCAGTAATCTTCAGTAATCATTAGATTTAAATAGAGAAGACATCCCACTGCCTGATGCAATAGTTCAAACTACAGGATTTTTTACCCCGAACGACAATCTTAGAACATTATTTGTTCTGAATGATGTAGATCGTTGTGCCGCTCCGATCTAAATCAAGGATTTGCCCAGACTGGGAGCTGAACGCAGCCTGTTGAATGTGACCAGTAGCCAATCAGAAAGCGCGGATTCCCCTCCTGCTTTCTGAGGGGAAACACGGAGGGAATCCCGAACAGCTGACACGGTGCAACCCGAAGTCCAGCAGACATCGGAAACAACATGAATGTTTATTCATGTTGCAAATAAAATATCAATAACTAGGGGAGGAGTTGGAGCGAAATTTCTACCAGAAAACCCGGTAACTTTTCAGCTGTTCTCCGTTAACGTGACATAAATAGTTATAATGATTTTCATTCAGTCAGGACTGACACTAGCTACATGCATTGCAGGTAGATTGTAGTAAGGAATTGATTAATGCCTGGTTTCAAAATTAGTGAACTGGACTTATTATTTTGTGTCCATTGTTGGACACAACACGGTTTCGATCGAACCGTTATACCGAGGATTTCTGTCGGCTAATGTGTCTCTCAGGTTTTGATAATGGGCCGACAATCCGCGACATAAGATGGTGCAGTGCGCGCTGGGCATTACACTAAGGAAGTAAGGAAGGGAGGAAGTGGAGAGAACCGGAGTTGAGCCTTTTTTCATTCAGTGTCATCAACAGTCAGAGAAACAGGCAGGAAGAAACGATATAGCCGATAATTAAAATGAGGTCGATAGTTTTAATTTATCGTGTGATTAATTGATTTATTGTTTATCCCGACAGGCCTACATCTGGTTGTTGATCACATTGCTTATGCTGCAAGAAGTTTTTGAAAAACTGCAGTTTTTTAAAAATGATGAAATGAGATGGCTCTACAGTGAAATCAGTCATTTCCATTCATTCACACATTCACACGCTGATGGCGGCTCTGCCAGGCGGCCATTTCATGCCATCGGCTCTTCTCACCAACACCAGCAGGAAAAGGTGGGAAAAGTGTCTTGCCCAAGGACACAAAAACAGAGGTGGATTTAGTGGGAATCAAACCAGCGACCCACCAATGCAGACAAAAAAACAAAAAACAAACAACAACAACTACCTCATTCTAGTGCCATTAGATTGAAAAGTGAGTTTTTTTAAAAAATTGTTTCCAATGAGCATATTTATTTTTGAAATGTCAAAATGCTCAATTTTAAGGTTAAAAGAAAAGTAGCTATTTTCTTCCCTGGACTGCGATGTGGAACGACTAAAGCCTTTCCTTCCCCAGAAAGCTGTGCAGTTCTGAATTGGAGTTCAGTGAAATGATCACTATAGTATTGGACATATTTTCTATTGATACTGATTACGTTTTTCTCGCAATTAATATTTTTATTGCCCTGCCCTCATGAGAAATGTATTTTCTATCTCTCTCACACATGCAGTAACTCTCCTCATCAAGCTGGAGACCACGATACATGAGCAGGTAGTAGGGCCGCTCTCTCACTGCCAGCAGATTTGGTTAGTTTACATCACCAGATCCATAAAGGACTAACAGCCCAAGTTAGATTAAAGGTTTGGAGTACAAAAGTTCAGAGGGATAAAGTTTCAAAGACGCATAATGGAGCCCTGCCTCATGTTAGGTCTCCTATTTGAACTCCAAACCTCTATAAGGTGAAGTGAGGATGTTAGGATAAAAGGAGGCAGACATGAGTCCAGTCCAGCTGCTTCCTTACTTTCTGTCTTAAACTAAGACAGAAAAGCTCAACGTTGTCAGGCTACGTTATATCAAAGCGTCCGAAAATAGAATATCCAAAAGTCTTGTTGATATTTCTGAGGGAGGAATAAAACTCAGAATCCTTGGAGGTGAAAAGCTTCAGGCAGTTCTCAGTCAAATAAAGATGAGCCTAATTTAGCTAATTCTTTTCACTTTAAAGTGTCAAAGGAGGCTGTTGTAACCATCCATCTCACTTTCACAGCAATTATCTGCCTTTGTGCCGTACAATTCAGACAGCTTTATAACAGTAAATCACTCCCATCTACCTTGTTTGGATGGAAATAATTAGGCTTGCATGAAGCAAAATTATTATGTGAACTATTCATATGTATGTAATGTAGCTGTAATGTCTCCCTAAAAGCAATTCTTTTCACTTTTCTTTAGTTCTTCAGATTACTCAGGTTGGTTCAACAGGAAGCATCAGAATTTATTATATTTTTTAAGGACAGAATAAAATTGGAATAACAACAAACTAATAATAAAACTTTACTCATGACTATCTAGTATAATGTGCCTGAAAGAGCTCAAAACAAGCAAACTATGCCCCAATCTAAAGAAAATTGAACAGATGAGAAAGTAATTACTTCCCATCTATCTGTCTGGAATGGGTTATAAAGGTATTGGTACAGGTGTGTGCTATTAATCACAAATGGAAGAAAAATGAAAGACCAGTGAACTTTCCCAGATGTGACCAGTCTACCAAAAATACTACAGATGTGCATTAATAACAGCTCATCCAGGAGGTTACAACAAAACCCAGAATAACTACCAATGCACTGCAGGTTGGTCAAAAAACATCTTTTGGTGTTTTCAAACCTGCCAGTCCAGTACAATCTGTTCAGCCGGGGACTAAAACTTTAACACTTGTGAAAGTTGCTGTGAAAGTCTTTCACACTGCACTGTGTCAAACGAACCAAACTAATCAAAAAGACTGTTCCCCTCCCAGCTGTGATGGTGCTGCACCAACAACCACTGAAGGGAACAACATGTAAATGTCAGAAGACGAGTGCAAGCTTTCTCCCTTGACTGAATGAAATCATTATTGAAGATGAGATGACTTTTTACAAAATGTATGATTTAAACATCTGTTTTAGTAAACATGTAAGTGTGACATAAAGCAAAACCAGAAAAAACTGTTTCTGGGCATGTACATTTTCATAACACTGCATGTTCCGGATGGATTAAGCTTTTAATGGCTCTTTAAGCATCTTCAGTGAGCAAAGAAACAACTTTAACGCTCAACATAACAAGCATTATCATCATAAATATACAATTACAAAAGTCAAACACTGAGGGTCGAACGGACTGGACGTCAGGCTACTCACATGGATGGAATTTTTAAGTGTTGTCCATCCCATAATAAATGGATAAAACATAAACATTGCATGCAGCTATATTTCTTTAAGAGCTGTTTTGTGGAACATCTGCAGCCGTACAGCACAGAGTGAAGCTAACACCTGCAGGTTATATGCAAAACAAGTGCCAGCCTGTGTTAAATGAAGTGTCTCACCTTGTTGTTGCTACGGACGTCCAGCCGATGCCAGCGCCTGTCTGCCACGTTGATGTTTCCTGGCAGCTGTAGCACAAGCGTGCCAGAGCCATGGTTGATTTTCAAGGTTGGGGTCCCATCTATTAGCTCTGGAAGGAGAAAGAAAGAAGAAATGTGGGAAAAGAAGAGTGTGAGACCTGCTGTATGACCAGTTTAAGGTTTCAAGCCAGCTTCATCCGAAACGCATGGCAACGAACCATATGAGGCATTCATGTATTAAAAACGTCACAAAGCAGGCTAAACTGCATATATTTGTTCAATGAAGATTATTTTCCAAAAGCAGGGTTTTTTTTTCTTTCTCTTTCTTCATAATAGTCAACAAACATCACACAGAAGTTATTGCATTCTATTTTCTGACTTACTCAAATGGGAAATTAAAAGTTAATGAACTGGTTAAGATAGCTGGTGTGCTTTGCACCTTACATAAAGAACTATAAGAAGGCATTTGTACCAACCCACATTGACAATCCATCATTATGCAGACTGAACTCCAAAGCTTCGAGTAGGAAATGACAATTACACCAAAGCATCTTGAAATGTGGTATTATATTTATTATTATATTTAAGTCCATTATTTATGCAGAGCATTTTGCCCTTGGTAAGGTGGAACAAAGTCGTAATGTACCAGGCAAAAAAAAAACCACAAAAAAATAAACCTGTCGTCTTCCAGAAAATATTTCAGGTGATGTTGCCAGGAGTTGTACATTTAGCTTTGTTTTTATATGTTGTACCCATATTATCACATTTCTGGCACAACTTTAGTATTGTTATAGAAAAAGAGAAGTTATAGAGAATTCGATTAAAGGGAATTAAACAGGGCTGGCGTGATCCGCAGCACTTCAACAATAGTATCTTTCTGTTGATCCTACTTTGAGAATTGACAGTGGATGAATTATGATCAACTCCACACCAGTTCTGAACAATCGAGGGAAATCCCAGGGTAGGATAACTCTGTAAAAAGAGAATCATTGCCATTAACTCTTCCTCGCAGGACTTCACTTAAAGTTCTGAAATGAGAACTAAGTGGAAAACCTGGTGATTCTACTGATGTCTCTGGAGTGAATATGTCTGGAATTATGTCTCATGCCAATGCTGCAGCACATCCTGCTTTTAATTAAAAATATCATCCCGTCACAGCATGAGTCCACCAGTTCATTGTTTCTAATTTTCCCCATGGCTAGCCTGAAGCTATACTCACAAAGGTCCAGTGCCAAAATTAGGGATTCACTTTGCACCTAAAGCATTTGCTCCTGGGTGTCAATTAAAAAAAAAAAAGAAGAAAAAAACCAAATCCCTTTTGGCTCTCTTACCGTTCCAGCTAAAAACAAGTTGGTTTCAGTCTAGATTTAAAAAGCTCCATAATGAGTTTTGCTAACTCAGACATTCTAACTCATTCGGACTGAATGTGCCGGTCAGTTGAAGCTGGAGGTCACAGGAGTCTGCCAATGCTCTAATCTCTTGTTGCTGCTTCAACTTCTCTGCACTTTGGGCTTCAGCTCAAGACTCTGACTCTCCATCTTCTCACTGCGTTGGCTCTGGGCGATTGTCAGTGTTGCTGGTAGGGTTTCAACTTGTCTTGTTTAGATGTACAGTAACATATTTTATCTTCAACAAGCTTTATTTCTTGTTAAAACTAAATAGAAAATGGCTTTTAACAAATTTTATATTTTATTATAACAGGAAAGTTTCTTGTTTTAACAAGATACTTGGACACTGTTCCTGAAATTATTTTCCTAGTTTCCTAGTTAAGCACTTTCATATATAACACTAATTAGCACTTCCATTTTGAACTAATCTTGAACAAGTTACCAAAAACTGCAATGATATCTTACCACAGGCTTTAAAATGTGAAATAGCTAAAAATGTTTCCTAGTTGGTCAAATGGATTTGAGCATTCTGCTAAAATTTCAACAGTTTGAAAATTACAATGGAAGTTCATCTGTTTTGTTATACTACAGCCAATGTTTTGACTTTTCAAATTCGAAAATTTCTTAGTTCTTTCCACAAAATATCTGAGATTAATTTCAAAATTTCTGAAATTTCTCTTCCAAATTTTGACTTTTAGAACTCAGCGATATCCTTGTTTCATCTAGAAAATTTGCGAGATCTCAAAATATTTCTGCCTAAACTACTCTTCTTTTCTTTCTATCTACAATGGCCGCAAAACGCTGTCGTCTACAACTCTGACACCAGGTGGAATTAAAGATTCTTTTTTAACAAATGTATTTATAAGTCTGATTGGGTCTGTAATGTGAACCATTTATGAGAGGACAAATGGGTGACGCTTTAAAAAAAGAATGGTTAGCTGACAACTGATTGTTTGGTCAAGCTAAGCAGGTTGTTTTCAGAATAATGTGATCATTTTCAAGGGAGCTAATAATGAATTTCAGCTGTCTCAAAGAAAAAAGTCAAGAAGATTAAAATCAGAAGTGAGAGAGTCACAGGTTCCTGAAAGAGCCAAACAGAAGACAGGAGAAAAATAAGAAGAGGAAAGGATAAAAAATGCAGCAACAATCTGTGGACAAGGTGACAGAAGAGGAGAGAGAGGAGCGATTTAGAGTAAGCATTAGTTAGCACTAAATTTGGGAGAAGGTCAATTGGAGATAAGAAGCAGGCACCTGAGAGGCGAAACAAAACTGAGAGATGGACGAAAACAGACAGAGCAGTTCAAAGAGAGGATGTGCTGGAGCAGAGCTGGGAGAACAAACATATTCCCCACGACAGGAAGAAGAAGCCAGATTTTTTATGAACTGTTGAGCTACTGTGTGTTGCTGGCTAACGATCGACACAGTTTAACAAGTGTTTCATTCGCTAAATCAGGCCTTTATGTGCAGCGATTCATCAGTATTCAGTTCCACATCAAATGACTGCAGTTGTCACAGCATTAAAGGAAACACAACACCTGGGAGCAGCAGCTAATTTGTAACAACAAGGCTGGTCCTGGGTAAGGAAATGCTTTTCTTTACTGAAACATTCACAACGTTTCTGAAGGAAAACTAACAGGAAAACATATAAATAGGGAAAAAGTCACCTATTGGTCTGGTAACAGTCCAAATAAACCAAAGTTATCAAAATAAACTTTGGTAAGTGAGTAGATGCCGGTTTATTCTTTCATTCTGAGCAAATCGTGCGCTAACTAGAAAAGTCAAGTGGTGATGACTTTCTGAAGGTGGAGTTTCAGAACGAGGAGGCGTTTTTAAAGAGACAGAGGCCCAATTTCAAGACATTGAATCGCAAAGTAAGATTTCTTTTAAGTCATGTTTGATATACAGCATTTTTTAACTAAACTAAAAGTAACATAGTTCATTGTGCTAGAAAATGATATGTGGAAAACACATAACACTGCCACTTTAAATATTTATCTATTTGCTGGATTAGAACAAACACTGATCAGCCAATCAGCAACAAGTACTTCCAGAACTTTTTTTTCCCCTCTCATCTTTTTGTTCAGTTTGTTGGGAAAACAGTATCTGCTGCTGCAACTTATGTTTAACATCTTTTGCAATAATAGTAATTAAACATTCTTGTGTTTTCCAGCAAATAGGAATTCAAGCTGTGAACACGCCTCAGAGAGACAAACAAAGAGTGACAGGCAAGAAAAGAAAGCTCTGCTGGGTGTGGACCAGAAGGTCTTCGTAAGATGGGAAGCCTTTTAAATGGTCTGGGAGCAACGGGTTAGCACAAGACCGGGCCTCTGAGGTTCCTCATACGTAATGCATTACCTCCTACTTCCACCAAAGACAAGAAGCAGAGTGAGGACGAGAAGAAGGACAGTTTGCTTTGTCTACAAGGCTAGTTGGAGTTCCTGCAGAGATGGGAGTCTGGGGGTTCTTAAATATAAAAAAACTTTTTTCCACTTCTGCGGGTCTGGAGCTACACAGACGTCAAACTGAGAGCATATGGGCTGCATAAACAGCATTACAAATCACACTGCTCTGCACTCCCCACCTCCGTTCCCATGACAGAAGCAAACATCAGTCTCACAGAGGCTGGAGCCTGCAGAAGTCAGTCTGTGTACAAATCAGCAGGTGAAACAGCAAGTTTAGAGCGCAGAGCGCCTTGTATAAATGGTGTGTCAGACAGCTAGCCAGCCCTGCAGTCAATGCATATTGGATCTCTGCATCCGCCACTTCCTGTTTTATAGCTAGTCTGGAGTCAGGCTATGGGAGCTGCTGTATGAAAGCTTGGTGCAAACTGAGCAGAATGCAAAAGTGAATCTGTTTGTGTGCAAGATGTTTTCATCTTCTTTCCCCAGGCATGGTCTCAATTTGTCCCTCCATCTTCTGTTTCAGCAGCGGTGCCATGTGAACTAGCAAACAGCTGCATTAGGTAAATACGTTCCTGCTGGGCAGGAGAAATTCTTATCTGACACCTTGTCTGCACCTGATTGAAAAGGCCCAATGTAATTAAGCGAATTTCATTTGTCTTGTTAATTTGCGTATTGATTGGAAACGCGCTGGCCTCTGGCTGCCGGGTTTTGCATGCACGTGTCGATGAGTGAAGACCACTGCTCCCAGTCATGTTTGTCTTTTATTGCTGATAAGAACCGGCACAAATCACCACGACGACAAACAATCTCCCAGCAAAGGTAAGAGAACAGGTTATATGTGCAGCTTAATGAAGCTGTTTGACCTCATGAGAAGAAGCAAAACAAACAAGATTCATACAGAATGAAGGCAGATATTAGAGTTCTGCAAAATAAGTAGTTTAAAAAATTAGAAGTTATTTTATTATTTTAGATTAGAATTAGATGGGTAGATCAATGTTAATGTCCCAGTTGCTGTGTCTGAAATCGAGTGCATTTATGGCAATTTGAGTGGTTTCGTTCAAGGACAAAATTGGCAGCTGATGGGCACTTTCTAAAACATGTAGATCTACAAGATGACATTTTGAAAACAAATTATACACAATACAAAAAGTGGTTTAACAGAAACAAAAATATGCATATTGTATGCCTTTCTTTTAATAAGGCAAATTAGTGATACCCTTTTTGTGTTTAGTATTTGTGATGATTAATTTGTCTGCTTTTTACAAAATGCCATGTTTAGTTTATTGTTGAGTACATAACAATTCTTAGATAAAAAAAGACTTGATTTCCATCTATTTAAAAAAAGATTTGAGCACCACTATCAAAAATATCACAGTTAAAAACAAAATGATTTAAAGCATAGCTCATTTAAAATAGATATTTTTATCTTCATTCCACAAAGAAGTTTGTTTCTGAAGTAAATGTCAGTTTGGAAGCTTTGCACCTTCACCAAATCCAGCTTTAAGCAAACGAGGTGCAGTCATTTGATGTGTAGGTTTCTCTGGTTTCCCTGCAAGATTCTAAAACTACCAAATCTGCAAATTGTTTTTTTCAATTGAATTCAAAAATTCAAACTGACCCCTAACCCTAATCCTAACCCCATATTGTAAAGCTTAAAAAAGTTGATTTTAAAAATACAATTTAAATGAATATCAGTTATTTAATAATCAATAATACTTATGTCAATGTACACTATATTCTGACTAACAAATAAGCTAAACAGTTTGTGAGCTATTATCCAAAGGTAAATGTTATGTTTTGAAACCCAAGCAGCCACTCTAGGCTAGAATGTGGTTGGAGCAAGTGGCGTGACTTCAACTTTATGATTCTATTTTCTGTGTTGCTACTCTCATGAATAAAATATGTGTTCTCCATTGGTCAATAAAAAAATGAATCCTTCATGAAGTGCGGTAAATCTGGATCTCTAGATGTGGAAACTTTTTTGACCACCTTAAATAGGAAACACATTTATGCTAATCTAAGGCTTTATGTTTTCTGAAAGTATGCTGATTTTAAATTCAATATCTACCAGAGGTCAGGAGAGGACTCTTTTTTTTCGTACCGTTTTGGCCTCTACATACACACACATAACACTCTGTTCAATTCATGTAATATCCTGTTTTCCAAGTGCCTAAAGACTGGAAACAGCCCACTGCTGTGTTGACAGTGTTTCTATGCGAATGCCTTCCACCTTCTCTGGCATGCACAGCAGGGCCGGCTTGGCGCAGCTGCCCTTCAGCAGGAAAACAGGGTTGGTTGAGTGGGTGTCTTTGGAAGAGCTACAGCTCTGCAGCTTAGTGCATATAAGTATTATTTGTACTGAAGAAAAAGACAATGAGGAATGTGAACAGGACAAACCGGATCCTTCCAACCTGTAAAAATTTGAACCCAGATAGCAACTAAAATATCTGCAGGTACATTTTTGTAATACACAACGACTGACATAAAGGTCTGTCATTTTTCTTTTATTTGTCAGTTTTAAGTGGAGCAGTATTATGTTATCTTGCAGGCACATGGTGTCATTAATAACTCAGTCAGATAACTATGTTACCTTTGATGTCCGAATGTTACTTAGAAGAAATTTGACTTTCTAATTTAACACGTTGAAGTTGAGCCTCTATCTCTATATTACTCCTGCTTTTTCTGTACATTCCAAACACAGAAAAATGAGTAAAACATTTTATACTGTCTAAAATTCTGCAGCATGAGCCTCTAACACAGGCTGGGCTCCCTGATGGGTTTGTTACATGCACCAGGTCAACCTTGAAACAAGTTAATTAGAGCTCTAAATATATACAGCCTGACTAATTACACGCTGCACATGGATCGCACTAACGACTCAACTAACCTAATCCTAAGTCTTTACGACCCAATAAACCCCAAAACACCCTCTGCAACAAAACAACGAGAGCAAAATGAAATCATTCAGGAATTACACAGCAAAACTGCCGGTAACATGCACCCAAAAATCCACACACACACACACACACACACACACACACACACACACACACACACACACACACACACACACACACACACACACACACACACACACACACACACACACACACACCACACATACGCAGACACACACACACGCACACGCACACGCAGACACACACACACAGACACAACACACCCAACTCTCCCTACGGACCTCCCCTCCCACACTTATTACTTTGGCAGTGATGGAACAACAGCATCTCTCCCAGGAGAGCAGACCGGTGCAAGGAACGGAATAGCAAGAGATATGAGGAGGTGTTAGTCTATCAGATTAAAACACTAAATATACTAAGATCTACAACACTTCCTGCTCTCGTTTTATCTGTCTATAAATCCTGCTCTCTATTAAACCGGCTTTGTTCTCTTAACACATTGTGAACCTCTCTTTTTTCACAGCTGCAGTGAAAAAAGAGAGGTTTGTCATTTTAACTCCAAACGTCACCAGGGTTTCCCCCAGAAAACTTACTAAGCCCAGTATCCGGGGCACCGAGGCGGCCCGCCCCGTTTTTGTACTAAAAAATGTTAAGTAGACAAGAAAGGTAAATATATTGCTGGGTAATTATATGTAAAGGGAAGACATCACCAGTGAAATTTTATTTAAATCCACAAGTAGTCTTAAGAATAACTAATAAAAAAATACAATTAAAATGAATATCAATTATTTGCACTTCTGTTTAATTTAATCCAAATTCAGTCAGCAGCTCCATAAGGTCCCCATTGACCAAAGATACATAAATGTAACATTTGTTTATTGAAGTTATCAGTGCTACTGAATTTAATAGTTTCAGTATAAATAAATTAAACTATTTAAATTGGTTAACATTTAAATTTAAGATTTGAAGGAGCTGGCAAGTTTACTTTGTAAAAGTTCAAAGAACAATCTTCATATTTAGATTGTTTTGTTACCATAGCTACACTCTGATCCTGTGAGCTTAATCTTTGAGTTAGATCTGTTTGTTCACAAATACAACCTAATAAACTGCAATTATAATTTATTGCTCTTTAGGTTGACCAATTAAAGTTCTCCCCCTCTCCCAGATTTTACTAAATCTAACACAGGAGCTGTTTGAGGTGCTGATGTTTTTAGCAGCAGGAGGGGCCCCGAAGTCAAATTCTGCTCAAGCCCTCTAACAGCCTTGGACCGGCCCTGCAGGATGAGTTAAATCAGCTGCACTGTGTGCAGAGATGCACAACAAATAGGAGATTTAACTCAATGGTGCTAATGTGGCTATAGTAGCGCTGTTACTATAAACTTCTGTTGGGTTTATAGTAACAGTCACCTTGACAGCAAGTTCGTTTCAACCAAAACTTTCTGCTTCTCCTCATGAAGTCTACATACGTAACAGTATATAGGTTGAGGTGTCCTTTTGTAGCTGCCAACTTCATCTTTTCTCTTCAACCTCGCAATTTGGGTGCAGTCACTCCAGACAATAGTACAGACAATCCGCCATAAATCTTAGTGAAATATCTGGTTCAACACATTATCTAGGCGAGGGGAAGTATGATAAAATATGGGCATGTGAGTTTTCCTTCATGCAGCTGTGTAATAGCACTCAATCATGAGTTTGGGCCCATATTAGGGAGATGTAATGCTTTCAGGGCTCCTACACATTTTTCATGTATAATTTTTTTTTTTTAACTCAACTTTTACGATATTTTAGTTCTGTGTTAATTTTAAAATATACAAAATACATCATTACTGGATGTCTGTACTCCTGGAAAGAAGGAAGGAGGGAACACAGGAAGGAACAATGTGTTTGTATTTCAGCAGCCATATAAAAGCACATCAGTACATGATCATGGTCAAGCAGACTGACAGAAGTTCATCCTTCCGAACTGGATTGTACAATCATTTCTCTGCAACTCAGTCAGACGTTCATTGCATTCACTGAACAACTCTGCATTAAACTTAACTCCCTAAAGATAAAGGATTGAGCTGGAGGAAGATCATTTTCCCAAATGTGCAGAACAAGGAATACACCTCAACCTTGTCCATCCGTTTTTCCAAAATACTTTTCCTCACCAAACATCTCAGTTATTCACTTCCCTGACATTACCATATAAACTCTAGTTTTGATGTGACGGAAGCATACAGCCTTATCATATTGACACGTCTTGCAAAGTGGGAGGCTGAAGTTAAGTAGGTAGCAATTTGAGAACTGTCACTGGCTCCTTCTAAAGTGAGAAATGTCACCTTTCCCTTAGACTTTCTGGTCTAATTTTATTCAGTGCAGCCACCTTCCACTGCAATGCTGTATAAATAAAAAGGTTGAAAGCATTTCATCTCTTTATTGAGCCAAAGTGTCTGTGCATCCTACCTATGGCCATGAAGTCCTCGTGGTCCCAGGCCTGCAGCTGTGCCAGTGGGCCGCTGTAAAGCAGCAGTCCATCAGCCACGTCTGTGATAAACTCCAGCGACACATGGCTCTCAAAACAAGGCATCATAGGAGGAAACCAAGCATAGCCATTGCCATGGAAACTGTGCTTGTTCTGCTGGCATTCAGGTCCCTCGAACTGAGCAGGGCACTGGCACCTTGGGAAGAAGGAAAAATCAAAAAGAAGAAATTATATGAATTAGTAAATGCAATAAATGTGTAATTTGACTTTTAGTGGCATTTCCAGAGAAGTCGGTTATGTAACTTAAAAAGCACAATCTCCCTCACTGTTTCAGGATCCCATTTGTGTCTAATATTTTTACTCGATTCTGGCAGTGTGTTGAACCCCCCCACTCTCTGCAAGTTCACAGTTGCATCCGACTCTCAGACGACGCCCCCCTTCCGACGATCACTCATACTCCGTATGTTCCACAGATGCAGATGTTCTCATTAGTGGCAAAGCCGCAGGGGGAAATCACTGGATCACCAGGAAACTCTTCTTGCACTATTTTCAGACGTTCAAGGTCTCATTTACACAGCTTTCCTGTCAAAATGCACCTCTTACCTTTTCTCTGTGGAAGCACCGAGTGCTTGTTTCAGTCTCCGCTCTCTGGGTTTCAATCTGCTCCGTAACCTTTTCTGACTCGGTTGGGTTTTGTGATTGGCAAAAAGTGAAAATAACCCAACATAGTCTAAAATATGTTGCTTGTGTTAACAGTTTTAAGCCTGTGATCATCAAACAGCCATGTCCAATCACAGAAATCCTGTTACTTGTAAACAGCACATGACCCCACGTGGAACGCTGTGTAACCCAGACCCTAAAGCGTTATTAACTGGAGCGCCAACAGAGCACTCTCTCCCAGCACCGAGAGAAGAGCGTGACACCGATGAGAGGACGCGCCGCTGCGCGCTCAAAATCCCCGCCGACCCCCGATCCTGAACCCTGTTCGCTAACGACTGAACTCCTGGAACGGCGAGCTGGTGCAGGGGAATAATTAGCTGCTGCACCGGTGGGCGCCGAGCGAAGCTAATGAGTAGATATAAGTACGACTGAAGCTGAAAAAGGAATCAGTTATAAAAGAGGTGAGCGGTAATTAGCTATGGTGTCAGACGCTGCTGTTCAGATGTAGAGTTGTTTCAAAAAGTGCAGCAGAATGAAGACATATTATATTTCACTGGATGATGTGCTTCTGTTGATCTCCAAGGACTAATGGGTCCAAACTCAAACTTCTGTTAGCCATGCTTATTGGTTTTCCATCCTATTATTTAACACCAATTGTTTCTATATATACATCACAGGTTTCTGTAACCCACATTTTTCAACCATATTCAATAAATCAGAATATGCATTCTGAGAAGGCTTGTATGGAATAAGCAGATATTAAAATATATTTGTCATTACACCCACATTTCTGTATTAAAAATGGTTTTATTTATTAGTCTGATGTGATATTCTAATCATAAATATATTTATTACAATATAATCAGACTTGGTCTGACCAAATCTATAAAATGATAAATTGCAGAGGTTTGCTAGTCTGGAGTATGCAGCTGTATAGAAAGAAAATGTTGTGAAGGTAACAGATCAGAGCCATGCGATGTTGTTGCTTCAGTGGTGAAAGATGCATGAAAGATGATAAATTGCAACATGTTTTTTTGTCTACAACAGTAAAATAATTTCATCCTGCTTTTCTCACTTCCAGCTGCTACACAGCGGTGCACACTGCTGCTCTGAACGCGCTCTCAGCCACAAGTGGTTTTTATGATTAGAATTTTTTTTCACAAACCTGATTTTTTGGTGCCTCCACCCCCAAACTCCCAGGCCACTTAGTGCTCTTAGTGCTCTGTGTGCTACGCATTACGAGCAGCAGCACTGCCTCCTTCACATGCCGTTCAGAGACCAACTTCTTGAAACTTCTTCTCCAGTTCATCAGTAAGCTATTGCACTCACCCACACACACACACACACACACACCACACACACACACACACACACACACACACACACACACACACACACACACACACACACACTTGGTCTCACTGGTGTTTTCTAGACAGCTCATTTCTCATACAAATCCTCTTTTATTTCTATTCTCAGTTTTCTGTCTGGTTTCTTCAGACATGAATGAGGAGAAATCCAGAGCACAAACACAAAGCTGTCCATGATTTTAGGGGCGTATTACACAGACTTTCACTAACATAACTATTTAACAAAATAAAATATACATCTTTTTCAGTGAATCATAGCATATGTTTCTGAGGGTAACGTCATTGCTAACACATTTTAACCTCTTTGTTTTGATCTTTTGAGCAGTTGTGTTGTGCAGCAGGATAATAACCCCACCCTAAAACAGAAGTAATATAACAGTAACACTAGTAACGCAGCCTGAGTCTCAGTTTGGGCCTTTCTGTGTACATTTAATGACATGATGAATATTAAAAATCCCTGATATCTAACATGTCTTTCGGACTACATAGGGACAACAACTGGCGAACGACATCCATGATTTCTATTGTGTGAACAGAAACATCTTCAGTGAAGCGTAATCAAGACCCAAGGAAAAACCCACATGCTTGTATTTCCATTTTTGTAATGTCACGCTAATTCTCTGTGCTCAATCTGAGAAGGTTTTTGGTTCAAACCTTCCAATCCTCTTACGCCAGCTTTGTTTTGCTACTTTTGCTGTCAGCTGGAAATTGGGCCGGGGTGCCGTAATCCCAGCCCTCCCCCTTCAAATGTCTTGCTCCTGAAATCTCATTATTAATCCCAGTGCATCGATTACCTACATGTTTTCCCTTCAATCGTGACTTGTGATCTGTTTGTGTGTGTGTGTGTGGGGGGGGAGGCGGGGGTCGTATCGGGAAGCCTGTGAAGCAGAAAACTATCCTGCAGCACTTTTATCTTTTTATTAATTCTTATCTCTGTGTGTTATTTCGTGCCACCTCACATCTCCTCTCTGACACTGTTTTTTTTTGTTTTTTTTTTTACCTTTTATCTTCACTCCCATTTTGCTCCCTATCATATATTGTCTTCTGTTTTTTTGACTTCTTGCGCCACAAAAACATTTTCCATCTTTCTTCGACTCACCTCGTGTTTCTCTTTTTTCTCAATATCCACAAACTTTATTTTCTTTTCTCCCTACCTTTCTGTTTTCCTACCACTGACACACCTTCCTGGCCTTAAAGTTCTCTTTATTTCTTCCTCTCTTCCACATTCTAATTTAAGTTTTTCAGTTTCTAATATCCCACATTTGATCTAGTCTCCCCTCAGAGATCCTACAGCAGATGTTGCAGGTCTCAGGTATTCTGGAGTTATTGGAAATATGACAATCATACAGCAGCTGTGACCCAGGCCTGGCAATCTCACCTTCTTCTCACCCTGACATCTGTTTGGTTCATACTTCATAAAGCAATGTGTCCCACATTTCTGTTTAAAGTACAGCTGATAACATGAATTTACTTTTGTAACAACTGCAAAACAAGCTTAAAATCTTATTTTTTTATTTTTGGGGGGTTGTATTTTCCTAACCTTAACCTCAGATTCACTGCCAATGAAATATGATACTCAAAGAGAACAATAGGTCAGAGGTCAAAATGTTTCACCACAGGATGTATGTGGGAACAAACAGAACACCTTCCAACTGGTTGCAGTGACTCCTTCCTGACTGTTGGATCCAAACCATGGCAACAAGATTCCCTCAAATGTCCCTCAACTGACTCCTTCAAATGTTCTGATTTCTAAACATTTAAACATCACTTGGATACGACTGCAGGTTCACCTGGGATCGTCAAGAAGTATGAATAAATGCAGAAATCTTATTGCATTTGTGATAAATGAAGACATTTCTGGTGAGGAATAAATGACCGATTCTATTTTGAAAGATGTAAGTCCTGTTTAGCATGGGTTAAACAGGACTTGCTTTTTGTAAAAATTTAAATTAGTGTCTTCAGTCAGAGGCTTCTTCAAATTCACTGTAACACAGACTGCTACAAGAGGTCCTTCCTGCCTACTTTGGGATCAATAAAGCATTTTTGAATTTGAATCACCAACCAGAGATGGACTTAGGTTTTTAAGCGGAATAGAATTGACATTTTTGATCTGGATCAGAGTTCAATTGCCCATTCACACTTCCCCAAACAAACTGGACTTTCTAGGCAAACAGAGACAAGTTCTATTAAAGCAGACAGGACTGACATGAATACATCTGAAAGCTCAAGGATGATGTTCTACAGTTTGATGTTCTGCCTTACACATCATTGATTTGTCACAAGGTTGCCTAATCTCTTCTGCACAATGACATATTAATCAGAAGAATGATTCTGATCTTGTATATTCTTTACTTACAAGATCAGAAAAACTGTGTATTTTTTTTATTAGTGGATGAACCTCCAGATAAAGCTTTGCTCACTCTCTGGCCACTCGGGAGTGTAAATGAGTTTCCTCTTCGAGACGTAGTGAGCTGGTTGACTGTTTGGGAGAAACTTCTCTCTCCAAAAGGAGCCAGCTCGACAAAATCTTCAGCAGAGGTGTTGATGTCATGTCTTACTGTGATGTGACATCTCCCTCTGTCTCTCTGAAGAGATTATATCAGTTATCAGATGAGCTCTAGGAGCTACGCTGGGGAGAAGGTTGTCTGGGGATATCTGCTAAAGCTGTTGGCACAGCAACCAGGATAAAGCAGTATACGACCAACAGACAAGCGGCTTGATGGATGGATGGCAGGATATTCTCCAAGCATAAGGCTTTGTGTTGGAGCAGTAATGTGCAATCAATGATTTATAGCTATGCACTTCCTATGCACCACTGGCCTTGCAGATAGCCACTTAAGCCCCAAAATAAATTATATCTGTGACATTTTTGACACGTTTGAATGCAATCCCTGTAATAAAATCTGCAACCTGCATTTAAAGGCAGGTTGCAGATTTGTGCATAACATTAGAGGATCAGTAGTTTCAGCGCCTTCTTTCTGCTTTGAAATTAGCTTAGTCTTCAGCTTGGTTTGGTTGGGTCAACTAGCAACTGCTGCTGCACATCTGTGGATATATTAATCACATGAAAGCTCATACTGTACTTCCTAAAAAATACCAAATGAATGTCCAGCTCTATGGTCCCTCACACAGAAAATGAAAGAAGGCCAATCTCTGCTCGGTTTGTGCTGCAAGACTGCATGTATCAGATCTGTGTTTGGAAAAGCAAGCCGGTTTGTGAGTGTTGCCCAGATTTGCCAAGAGAAAGAAAAGAAGGAGGAAGCAGACAGTAATTTCAAATGAGCTGTGTTTTTGGAGTCCGCTCGCCCACATGCTGTCATTAGCTGGTGGCTATGTGCTCACTGTACTGTAGGCTGCCACTCAAAAAGAAGGCCTGCAATCACAAATCAGTCCAACACTGCAAGACATGAAATTACCAGGAGATTATTGTTTTTTGGTTTATTTGTGTTCTTAATATTTGTTTGTTTTGTTTCTAGTTGTTAAATGTTTGATTCTCTTTAAATAATCACAAACATAGGAAAAGCTCAAATAATGTAAAGCAGTTTGCAAATTGAATTTTTGCAAAGGTTATAAAATTCAAGAAAGGTTGATAGAAACTAAATATTCTTTAAGGCTGAGACTTTAACATGTTAATTTCTATTAATAAAATTACTTAGATTTTATCAAGTTAAAAATTTTAAAGCAAGGAATCACTTGTTTTATGTATTTTTTATACAACCAAAGTTCTGATGGGACCCTCTGTATTTGCACGTTTCTGGTCCACCTGTAAATCTGACGCACAAGTGACATCTGAGTTCATTTGTGCTTCTGAACTGATCTTATGGTGAGGACTATTGTTATGCTCAAATTGTGCTATAAGCAGTTAGCCTGGAGGTGAAGGGGTTCAAGGCTAAAATAGGATCTTAATGCTAAGCATGCGGCAGCAGCTCAGACGTCCCCAACGCTAACATCAGCATCAACAGTCCACAGCTTCCCAAAGAAGTTTCATCAATGATCAGGAGTTTCTGAAACACTGGAAAGATTAAGGGATAGAATAACACTTTGCATAAATCTGATGGTTGATAAATTTAAATAACAGTTTAAAAAATGTTAATATTTTAAAAACAACACTACTTATTCAATAATTCAGCAGCAGAAATTGTTTTTCAATTGAAAATCTTGCTTATACAGTTTTCAATTAAAACGTGATTAGCTACAGACCATAAAACTCGACCCAGACCTGCATTGAAAATCTGAATGGAGTTCCACCACCAAAAAGATTGCATGCAAGTGTAAATTGGAGTGTACTTGTGTGTGTATGCGTGGTTGTGTATGTGTGTGCATGGGAAATAATTCTGGGATTAAGTCTAACATCAAGCAAGTGAATCATCCTGTTAAGGTCCAACAGTGAGCCACATGCTAGCCCTGCCAGCCTGGCTCACATCCTGGCCTTTTCACTCACTGCTTCTAATTAAACGAAGCTGAAGGGTAAAATCACCTTCTGGAAGTCCAGTGAAGAAAGCTTTGTGGACATGTGTGGCGGAAGTTTTTGTTCATGTGCAACAATGAATGTTAAGCAGATGTGTGTGTGTGTGTGTGTGTGTGTGTGTGTGTGTGTGTGTGTGTGTGTGTGTGTGTGTGTGTGTGTGTGTGTGTGTGTGGGGGTGTGTGTGTGTGTGTGTGTGTGTGTGTGTGTGTGTGTGTGTGCGTACGTGGGTGCGCGCGGGTGTGGCCCTTCAGTGTCATGTATTTGTTCATTTTGGTTATTTCAGTATTATGGAAAATTAAATTCTGAAAGCTAATTTCAAGGTCTCTGTCTCTAAGCTGACTCATGCTATCATTACTAGATTTCACACAGCCCATACCATTAGCATTTATCAAAGGCCATCAGTTACTTTGTCTCACTGCTACATTTCTCTTTCTACTCGTTTACAACTGCGGCGTTAACAGTAATAAGTTGTGTTAAGATTAGCTAATATGTTGCGAGGTGTATTTTTAACTGTAGAAATGAACATTTCTCAGATGTATTTGAGGAAAGTGAGATTTTGAACAAAATCTTCAAGTTCCCCATCATTGCCTTGATCAGACATTAGAGCGAAGCTGGGTCACATTTTAAGGACTGTTTGCACTTTCCTCTTAAGCCAACGCCAGTGTGAGAACAGTTTAATTTCATCATGAAGTACAGTTTGCATTGCATTCATGCTGTTAAAGTTAAGAATGTGATAAAAGCATAATCCCAGTCACTGATGTTGGATTTAATTGGTTGCAAAGAGCCCATCTCTTCCACATCTGCAGAGTGGAGCCTGAGGATAAGGCAGCGCATCGGGCTGAACGGCGCCGGCGTCAAACAGGGTCAGCGCGTTTCCTTTAACTCACCGAGACTTGAAATCGCTCATGTCATAAACAATATATTGTTAATGATGTGCTGAAAGGTGTTCACCTCACTCATGGTTGTGTTTACAAAGTAATTTATGCTAATAGAGACATTTAGTCTTTGGCACAAGAAGCAGCGTTATGACAGCTAACATCTTTCATCTGGGAGAGTGTGAAACCAGGAAACAGAAGCATGTTGAAGTTGTACTTTGTCCTTCATTTTTACATAATGTTTTTAGTTTTGCACCAGGAAAGATAACTGTAAAGATAAAAAAGGTCCTAGAGGAACCTTGGTTAATCGGCTCAATCTTCAGTTAAAACTTCGGGATGATTTTCAGCGAGGTTTTGAAAGTCATGTAGAATTATTGGTTCAATCCTGTTTCTAACGCTGGTGAAACACTGCCAAACTGAGCCCTGCTGCCTCTCATCCTGAGATAGAAACTTTGCAAAGCTCTTTTCACTCCTTTACTCAAGTAAGAGATACATGTGAAAACCAAAACATTCTGCTGGAGCAGAAACTTCTTGTCTGCTATTAAAGCTGAGGCTCTGTTGAAAATTGGCAGTAATAACTGTTACCAGCAGAGGGCGGCTGACCTACTCACAGCGTTTCGAGGCAAGAAGAAGGTTTACAGAGATTTTGACAGTAAGTCAGACAAAGACAGAGGCAATAAGTGCTGGGGTTCAGACAGATCTCCTGAAAACGTGTTTTAAAGAGTCTACAGCCCAGGCGTCTTTAAACTCACATGCTGTACATTCAAAGCTCGTCTTTTCCAGCATCCTACCAGATTGTTGTTTGGAAGAAAAAAAAAACAAGAGAAGCAGCTTCGTTTTTTATTGTCGTTGGCAGATGTAGCCAAAAAGGTTTAGCCTGCTAATATCCATGTAATTATGTAATCAAAATAAATATACTAATGTCCCACTCCTACCGATAAAATAATTTTTGAAAGCCAAGGTCCAGTTTTGGAATATTTCCAAAAAGTTGAAGCGGGGAGGGCCCTATAGATCAGCTTAAGCCCATGGGCTCCCATCCCCTTACATCTGGCCCTGCACACAAAGCATATGTGTACTTTGACCAGCAGTAGACTAAACCACCATCATTTTAGATTGAAACTTCAGTAGAATTTCATATTCTACCATTGCAACCATGTTTCAAGTACATCAGAGGTTGAGGTAGTTAAGTCCCATTGTTTCTTTTTTTAACGATTGTCTCTCTTTTCCACTCTAACCTGCATGCACACCTCTGTCTCTGTGTGTGGGAGACAGAACAACCTTTGTAACTCAGAACAACATAAACATATAATGTTGGTTCTGTGGACCTTGCCAGCTGGTCTGTGGTCTGAACACATTGAGGTTGAATGTCTCTTGTTGGAATTAAAGAATTAAACTTGCCCAGAAATGTTGTGTTGACATGATGCAAGGCAAAACCCGGCCAGGTTGGAGATGAACCGAGTCCAACAACTGGATACAAGGCTTGGTGCTAAAGATGTATTAGCAACACCAGTCAAACTGGGTCTGGTTTCACAGCCACCAGTTCTCCTTAATAAACCATGGAGATATTCCACTTTCTGAGACACTCTTGTCTGAATCCAGCCTTTCAAGATGCTGAGTGGTCCTGATGGCTGAGTGGCTGAGAGCCGGCGCTGCCTCTTCCCTCACAATAAGAAATGTTTGGAAATTCTTTTGTGTCTGCTCCTCATTCTGACCCAGTGAAAGCTGCGGCATCAGCAACGGAGGCTTACAACCGTCCTCATTTATTTACCATGCTTTTATCTAATTTCTAATGCCCCCAGCTTATTCCTCCTAATGGCCCTGCAGGGCTGCAGAGGGGGAAATGAAAGTGTGCAAACATCACTGGGAACAGCAGTGGAATGGGTCCAGAACTGATAAGTAAAGCAGCTTTTCTCTAAAGAGGAAATTGATCTCAGGAAAACCTGCATTATATGAGAGTTTTCCCACTTTTAATGAAAAATCTAAAAGTTTCATCTCAGCCACTCCTTCCAAAATAACTTGGAAATGTCCACACCTTTGATTTATGCTACATTGGACAAGGGTCTCGTGTGATGGATGTGTATTGAGTGGAGTAAAATATCTTTTTACTCCACTCAAAGTGTGTCATTCATTGTGACAATTACAACTATTTTAAGTGTTAATTACTCCAAAAGCATCAGAATTTATTAAAGAGACAGTAACCTGCAACTAAGTAGGACCCAGGATATTCCCCGATGTATCATAAGCCTGGTGGGCCTCCAGGCTTTTCTTGTGCCAGGCTAAGCATTGCTTACTTATTCAAGTCTTTTTAAAATGTTTGCATTTTTTAAGAATTTATAGTTGTGTTCAAGTGTTGGTCTTCCAATCTTTCATTAACATAGAATTATAAAGAGATACTGTATTTAAAAATTTGTTGTCAACTTCAGACATTTTTTTAAATTCAAAAACACGACAGGCTACGAGATGAATGACTGTCCTAGAGCCCAACCACCAAGCTCGATGATGATGACGGAGCAGGAGAACTGTGCCTGCCGCTCCCTCCGGTCCTTAGGAACCCACCTGTAGCCGTGCTGTGTGTCCACGCACAGCCCTCCGTTGAAGCAGGGGTTTCTGGGATACGAGGTGCAGGGCTGATGGGACTGCTCCCGGCCCGGGCAGGAGCACACAGCCTTGGACTCCACCATGACGGAAACCAGGCTCATGGTGCCACAGTCCACCACCGTGGGCGCGTCCCGCACCTCCAGCACGCTGATACAGCCGCCGGAGCCGGCGCATTCCGAACCGGGACACTCGTCCACCCGGACCTGGAACACGCTGACCTGCAGGAAGGACTGGAGCTGGAGAGAGGAGAAAGAGAATCCAACTGGCGTGAGACTAATAACAGACATCATTTATCAGAGCTCCAGCAGCGCAGGCAGTACTCTCCTAAATAAGAGCTGTGCAGCATTTTTCTTCTCCCCCTTTTTGACACTGATATGTTCTTTGGTTGTTATCACTGCAGGCAACACAACTTCTGCTTCTTCTTCTTATTTTGTTCTTCTATCTTTCAGACTCACACAATAGGATGTATTTTCCTTTGCACAGGCATCAACTACTAGCAGGGTGATAGTACAGAGACAGCGATCCCTCATCGACTGCCCACACACACACATACACACACACACACACACACGCGCACACACGCGTGCGCGAACACGCAGCCAACTGTGTTGGATTCGTGTATAAAGACAAAAGCAGAAGCACTGCAGCCTGGTAATGAACCCAGGTCTGCAGCGCTGAGACACTGAGCTCCACTTCTTCTTCTTTTCTTGTTTTTCTTCTCAAATGTTGCAAGGAAAGAAAAAAAAAAGCCACCCACCAGAACATCACTCATTTACACTCCTTCCATCTTAAAAGTGTGGCTGGCCTGTTAGGAAACGACTTGGCCTGTCAGCGCATGCATTGCAACAGCTGTTAAACTGGAAGTGGGATATGACTTTTCAGATTAAAAATGTTTTGTTTTTTTCTATTTTCACTTGAAGAAATGGTTGTAGGATTATAAGCATATGGTTATAGCCAGAAGCATAAGACATTTGAATATACAGCAGACAGTTTAAACTAGACACAGGTCCAATTATGAAAACCAATATAAGAATTTAGAGGTTTTTAAAAATGTTTTATGGACATTTTTAAAAACCTCCCAGCATGTGGGTTTAACTGTGACAGACTGAACATCTGTCCAGTCCTGCAGCCCCGTTTCAACACGAACAACGATAAACACACAGTTTAAGCAGATATTTACATTGAATAAAAAGACACACACACACATTTTTTTTCTCAGTGTCTGAAGGTCAATTGGATCAAAATTTTCTTGTTTTAACTAAGTTAAAATCAACAAAATGAATTAGATTTGCTAAATGCCAGAAAATATTGTAGGAATTTTTTTTAGAATTTCTTTTGTAATTCTCTTTGAATTCAAAAGTTTTACATCCATCTGGTCAGAATCCGGGATAACTGTCTTTTAAATGTGTGAAAGGTTTTGGTGTGATTTTACTTCAGGCAGTAACTGTGTTTCCATTACAGGCTTGATATTCTGCTAATGTAAAAAAAAAAAGCAACAAAAAAACAGGGAATTCCACTATTGCAGTGTTTCCATTAAATACAAGGCACAATTAAAATCAGACGTGAATAAGTTTGGTCGTCACGTGGGTTATTAAAAAACTCACCTTTTGCTGATCATGTGACTTGTGTGATGTGAACAAAGTGCTTCCCATCACACATTTATTTGCGAGATAAACCAATTTTAATATGGCTGAAAAACCACATTATTCTATTTTCACAACTTTTCATCAGAAAATTAGATTAATTTATTTTCAATATGTCAAATTGTGTGACTATGTGGTCAATGACAATGTGAATCTGTGTTTGGTGATTTTTAAATTTTTTAATCAAATTTTGTGTACATAAATATCTGTGTTCTACCGTACATACAGCCCATGTGAAACAGTTTTTTCTTTTTTTCATAAATGTTACAGATCATCAAACTAACTTTGATACACTATAAAAATTCAGTTTTAAAAAAACATTCTGCTTAACTTTGCATCAGTAAAAAAGTATTTTCCCACAAGTTTCACTGCAACAGCTGGGGATGAATTCTACACTGTGGAAGAGTTTTGGTCTAAAATGTCTTAAAATTGAACAATGAAAAGTGTTATCAATAAGCCAATTAGTGATTTAACAAATTCTGTTTCCATAGATCTGGGTTTGTTTGGATGACTTTACTGTAAAATCCTCATTTGACAGCTTCATTTTAAATTACTCAAGTTTATCTGATATTTCATTTTCCTAATGATCTGAAACATTTAGGTGTGGGGAAAAAAAAAAACTGAAAAAATCTGCAAGTGGCCACATAACAGCATGTGCTATACACTAAGCAGTTAACAGCAGTCTGTGCAGTGGTTTTCTGTGCAATAGTCCGGAAAAGTGGGCTACATGGTGGTCAGACAGGGAGGAATTTATGACCCTCAAGGTTGAGGAGAGCGATAACGCTTTGGAAGGAAAAATTGAGTGTAAACTGAGTGTGTGCTGTGTGCTGTGTGCTGTGCGTGGCGTATGCATGAAGATGTCCTGTCATTGGCTTGTAGAGGCGACACAGCACATGTATGTTTCCGCTGAGCTGACGTTAGGTGATAACGTCCACACAGACACATTCAGTGTGAGGAAAAAGTGGAAATGAAAGCAGGTCAGCTTATGCTCAATGTTCTGGACTGAATGGACTTTATGCGGTGTGAAATGACAGCGCAGGCTAAGCAACACTTCCTCACTCAGCACTGCTGAAATAGTGACTGTAATTGTGATAAGAGCTGTTTATATAGGTCATGCTTTTTGCTGACTGGTGTTTTATACTAAACATGTAAGCGATATGCTGCATATTTGCTGATTTAAAGTGTTTTTTCCCTCATTTGAAGCTTCCCTAAGTGTGACCTGCCTGCATCATTAATGTTTTTGCTGTCCAGGCAAATCAAAGCTGAATGCATTAATTCAACGCCTTCTTTCAACTTTGATGATGCCAAAGAAATGCGCAGCCAGACAGGAAATTCATTTGCAGATGAAAGAAGGCCATGTTGAACAAAGTGATTCACTCATGAATGAACTGTCGATAATTATGAAGACGCTTAAATATGTATATCAATAAAATCTCTGCTCTTTTTTGTAGATGACATTTTTGACCATGACAGAGACTACAGACTCTCTGGTGAAGTACTTGACTTCTTCTCTGTTTCAATAGGAAACCTTTCATCAGAGTGAACAGAAGTGACATGTGGAGTACAACAAGGTGCAATCCTGGAGTTTAATAGCTGCTTGTTTCTGATAATTCACATTGTGAGAAGTAATGAGATAAGTTACCATAGCTACACAGATGACACAGTGCTCTCTGTTATGTCACCAGGTGACTAATCCCATCCAATCACTGAAAAGATGCTTAAAACAAATCAATAACTTTCTTCAGCTAAACAGAAACTAACCAGGATGAGAGGACTAATGTCTCAGTGAGAAACTCTTCCAGGCGTTTAGCGGTGGTCACATTGATTACTGCAACAGTCTCTCATGTCTGTCTAAATCAGGGGTCTCAGACTCGCGGCCCGGGGGCCAAGTGCGGCCCGCAGTACAATATTTTGTGGCCCGCACCTTAATATGAAAGTATAATATTAGTGTGGCCCGCGGAGAAAGTGGACCTCCGAGGGGCCAATCAGCCAGCTCCCACGCGCCGTACCTTGTCGGGGCTAGGCTAAGCTACACCAGCTTCGTGCACTTCACGCTTGCAACAACAGCACGGCGTGTGATGAACAGCCAGACAGCAGTCGCCTTTGCGCTTGCCATCTATCGTACTTTCTACCACAAATGTCATGATCGAGCGCAAAAAGAACGGCGACTGTTAGCGGGCTGTTTATCGTCTATGCTGCTGTTACAGATAGAAGCGTGTGACGGAGCACCTGTAGCTGCCATGACATTCAGCTACCGGAGCTCAGTGAGCTCCTGACCGGCGCCTCTCGCTCTGGCTCGAGACTTAGTGATGATCATCTTCAAGCCATACTGAGGGTCTCAACTGCTTCCTCTCTCAAGCCAAATGTGGTTCAGATTTGTGAGAAGAAGCGCTGTCAAGTCTCTGGCAGCAAGGAGTAGGCAACAGAAGCCATGTTCAGAAGAACCGTTCATGATTTTCACTCAATGTTCCATTCACGTTCAGGACACTTCATGTTCAGAAGAAATCATTAAAACTGTTAATGACATTTGAGGACTTTTTTTAACTTGTTTTTTGTGGAATCCCTTATGCGGCCCACCCTCACCCAGACTCTGCCTCCAGCGGCCCCCAGGTAAATTGAGTTTGAGACCCCTGGTCTAAATACAATCCATCCTCCAGCTGCAGCTGATCCAGAACGCTGCTGCTGGAATTCTGACTAAAACCAGGAAGCTAGAGCACATCATCCAGTTCTAAAGTCTTTCCACTGAGATAAGAGACTTTAAAATACTCTTGATAGTCTATAAATCACTGAACGGCCTAACACCAGAATACATTAAAGATCTGCTGTTGCATCAACCTTCCAGACCTCTCAGGTTTTCTGTTTTCTTGAAATTTTGATTAAAGACCCAGTTGTTTAGAGCTGCTTTTGATTAGCAGTACATAGATCATGGATCAATATATTTGATGTGTAGTGGTGATGATGACGTTTGACAAAATGTAATGTTTGTTGTTGGTTTCAGAATTAGTTGCTGCATCATGTCCTCATGCTGCGAAGCATTTTGAACCGCCCTGTTGCTGAAACATGTTATTCTAAAAAACTTCACTTGTAGGAGTCACTTCTAGATTGATGGCTTATTTTAAATTTTTTGTCAAAAGTGAACAAACCTCATAATTTTTTATTATTTTATTTATTTATTTACTTTTATGCTCCAGGAAAGCTTTCGGTCACGCATCAGCCAACTCTGCAGCAGACAGACAGAAATCTGTTGATGTCAGCACTGGCTGTCAGCAGTAGAAACAGCACCTGGTTTAACACAGTAACTTTCAGCCATAGATTCAGGCCATAGATTCAGCAACTAATTGATTTACTAGCAAGTCCTGCTTTGTGGTGCAGTCATATTGAAATCATTAAAGTAGCATAATTGTCTCTGAAAAGCTGTCGGAAAGCTGCCTGTAGGACAGGTGTGAGGATGAAGACACCCTGAGATGTCGTACAATCTCTAAATGTTCTTGGATAATTTACACACTGTCTACTCTGAACTGTGTTGGATATAAAAATAATAGAAAAAAAGGGAAATGGATGCTTGGTTGCTTCTTCTTTTGCTGTTGCAATGTTCCTCAGCAGTACATCTCATGCTAGAAGAGACGCGACCCACACACTCCAACTGTAAAAGATTAATTGTACAGCCGGAGGAAACTTTCCTACAACCAAGTGGTCATTGGCTAACATCCATTTTTTAGTCTGTGTTCTGTCCATTAAACAGTCACGTCCAATAAATTAGAATATGCATCCATATGCAGGTCGCTTGTCAGATTAAAAGATCAGAAATAACATCACTGAAGCAGGTAATTAATACATTTTACACGTAGCCCAAGGAAGATAGTTTTTATTGGTTTGGTGTAATATTCCCATTTTAAATGTCACATTTTCATTAGCTGTAAGTGGAAAATTGTCATAAATAACAGAAAAAAAGGCTTTCACACACCCACTTCTGTGTAATTAATCTATTTAATATCTTCCTGAAATAAATTGACTTTTCGATTTTGTATGCACTTTTCACTTTATTAATTTGGTCTGCATACCTGGATGCATGTTCCTGTGATATAAAATAAGGCAGCAGATTTTTTTTACATTAGTTTCAGTGATGAAAACTTTCCTTTTTGTATTTTAATATATTCTAGCGGTTATTAGGTTACGTGGAACAGTCTCCATTTTTCTGAATAATCTCACATGAAACATAATTGAAGATGGAAAACAGATCACAGATTAATACTTGGATTAACGTCTACAGCTTTTAAAATCTGACTTGCTTACAGCTGGTGGAAGCAATTTATTGCTGCACAATAAACTGTCCCAGAAATTAAGTGATAATATTGTTGCTTTGAGGCCATTTTCAAGTACTATGCTGACAATATCACATCTATGCAAGTTTGCCAGTTAACTTTAATTTTATTAAAAAGAAAGAAAAAACACTTAAGAATAAAACCGGAAGATTTTTTGAATGAAATAAAAATACATTAAAAAATTTCAATACTAAAATACATAAATAAATAGTGAAGAAAGCAGAACCAAACACAACATATAATCTGTAAATCTAATTTGCCATTATTTAACCTGTATTATAAAACAACTAATATATATATATATATATATATATATATATATATATATATTAGTTGTTTTATAATATATATATATATATATATATATATATACATACAATCCATTTTCATATTCCTGTATATTCTGTATAATCTGTGTAATTTGTATAATATGTAAATAGCTCTCATTTATATTTGTACAAAACATTTTATTTATAGCACGTCAATATTATTCTTTGTTTATATCTTCATACACCTGTTTATATATATTTATATCATGTATAGCACTTCTGGATAGATGCAAACTACATTTCGATGCTTGTACATGTGACAGTGCAATGACAATAAAGTTGAATTCTATCTATTCTATTCTAACATGAACCATAAATGAAATGAATTGTGAATTGCTCTTTAAAAAAATTATTAAATTAAATTCAATTAGAATGAAAAAAAATATGAACATGCTAATCCAATATTAATGTTTGTATAGGTCTTGATATTTAAAAAGAAATCTGTATCAGCCATCAGTGGCCAATCCATAAGAGCCCATCTATTCAGTCCAGTCTATGCTTTGTGCTCTGAACGTTGTGATGCTTTATTGCTTATTTTACATGATATCCTAATTGCCCTTTCTGAACCATTTGGGAAAAGGTTTGTTGTGAAGCTATTGTTTTTTGTTTTTTTTAAGTTATCAAATACATTTATAATTCAGTATTTATATCTGTGTTTAAAAAAAGAAACTTCTTAAGTCGGGCCGGCACTGTTTTTCTGCATCGGATCAGTACCGGTCAATATTAAAACTTGACCGGTACTGATCAAGTTACCGGTCTGATATCAATATCACCTCTGATATTGATATCAGAGGTGAAAGAAGTGGCTTCGTGTGTCTCTAGAACTTATTGATTTCATTTTAATTCTTTAAAGCTTAGGGCTTTCCTCCAACACATTTAGAAGTTTCCAGTTCCCTCCATGTGGCCGTCTGGGCAGCATTAATTAACATCAGTAACATCATTTTTGATTTGTTTTCTGTTTTTTTTAAAGAATCAAAGCTTAATGTCAGGTAAACAGATTTGGAGTGAGAGCCCAGAGGGAACGGATCAGACCCAGTTCTGAGCTCCAGCAGGCAGGAACAGAGGGTCGGAGAGAATCTGGTCTTCTTTTTCATATCAATCTACTTCTGAGCCATTACTGGAGAACTGAGCACATTAATAATAAACACCGCTTCATCTTCTGTACCGCTTTCCTTTCGTTCCATTCCTCTCCCTCCTCCTGCTCATCCTCCCCCTCGCCACGCTTCACATCTCATTCTGATCAATGTCTTCTCCAGAGAACTTGGCTGAATTCAGATGAAATGATCTGTGCTCTCCTCACAAATCACACCTGAAAGTTTCTACCTATGTGCTCTCCCCTCTTTCTCTTCCTCAGTCCAGGCTTGTCTCTCCACGCCACTCTCCTCCTCAATTTTTATCCGCACACGTTTATCCCCGGCTGCATCTCTACTTTCTGTCATCCTTGAAAATAGCCGTATTAAACGGGAGGAAAGGCTGAGGGCTGACTGGTTATTCACCTGAACTGACCAGCGCAATCATAACCGGGTTTGACTGTTTCTACCCCCTAACAGACATGCAAATGCAAACAGAGTGGCTCATCAGCCCATCCCAGGACACCAGCTCCGCCTGCGTGTCTCTGGGCGGTGGAACGGAGACAAGGCAGCCTGGGAGGATGACCTCCTGAAGGCGCACGCTAGCAGAGGTCAGGCGATTCCTCAGACTTCTGAAACAAGAAATTCCATCTGACAGACCTCGCTTTGTATGGATATTTCATATCTGTTTTAAAGTAACCTTAACCTGAAAATGTCCACACTAAAAGTGTAGGAGACAGCTATAAAAACTTTATAAAGCCATTAATAGCGAGGAATAAAGTTTGACTCAATCCCACTTCCAGTGTCTAAAATTATATACAAGCAGGTCAGGTGTCAATTATTAATTATTAATTAATCATTAACTGCTCAAAAAAATCAATTTTCTGAAAGAAGATAGAGCAGTATCTAAGCCAAAGCTTTAAGCTTATATACACATAAATACACATAAATACATGTAAATAAATGTAAATACATATAAATTCATGTAAATACATATAAATACACTGGAACGGTCAGTGTTATGGACTCGGCACACAAAAAACAATGAATGACAGAAAAATGTGAACGTCTTGACAGCAGACAGTAGCAGAAGTCTCAGGATATGAATGGAGAGAGAAATTAACATTTAAAACAAAATGGCTTCCTTTAAAACTTCCTGAATGGAATGAAACCTGGAAAACTGAGAATCTTCAGACATGTTTGTTGTGAGGTAATACAGCAGTTTTTTAAAAATGTGAATACAGTGGCAGTTTCTGGTGTGGGCAGTTGCCCAGGGTGGCACCGGAAAGGGAGGGGCATTCAAGAGCTAGAAAGAAATCAGATATTTTTGCCCTCTGAAGAAGTTTGCTACTACTTGTCTGAATGTGTAGTGAACGAGGTTTCCACTATGTTACCTGCTTTCTGCTACAAAGGGAAAAAAGGTTTTGGCTTTTGGCTTTACAATGAATAAAAACCATTTCCTGCAAAAAAAAAAAAAAAAAAAAAAAAAGATAACTTCATTTGCTTGATTTCAGTTTTTTCTCTTTAATTTCCTTTGACTCAACAATTTTGACAAAAACATGGTGGAGCTTCAGATTGCCGTGGATAGATGTTACATTAATGAACACTGAAATTAGACATATTAATACAACAAACACAAATAAGCTGCCAAAGGTGATGCAAAGGATTCCATGATTTTACAAAGCATCTCTCCACTGAACAAGTTTTTACACTTTAAAACAGAAAATCTTACCAAATATTTCTGGTCCAGTTTCTAGTGCAAATATCTTCCTATTAGTTCAACTAGCAGATTATTTTGCTTGTAACAAGACTTTTTGTCTGTGAAATAATATAATATAAATATATAGAACTAGTTTTTTTTTGTTTTTTTTTTATCAATGTTAAGGAATTATTGACTTAAGACAAGGGCATACATCTTACTTTGACTTATTTCAAATCTACTAAAATATTTACACTAGAAATTTGAGCTAAAATACAAGATAGTATTTGTGTTTTTGCAGCGCAGCAGTGGGTTCTTTCTCTGCCAGCCAGAGGGAGCCTGGAGGATGAAGCTACACTGTCACAGTCAAATGATAGAGGAGCTGAAAACCTCATCCTTACCCTTTCTTTCCATGAACTGTTAAATATAACCCACAGAGAACGATGTACACTGTTTTACTAATAACACATATTCATATTAACTGCATTTTTTCTGTAGATGCTTTTGAAATCAGCATTTAAATTCACATGCTCTTTTCTATGGCTGGCAGATCTGCACAATCCATCAGATGTTAATGTTAATAGCTCTCTATGAAGTTCAGGATGTGTGTCGGCACGGTAACTAGCCTGTTCAACTCAGAGAAAAGTTATCCCAGGCCTTCTTTCTGGGCGGCAGCCGGTCAGGCGGATACAGCCGGTCAGGCGGATACAGCCGGTCAGGCGGATACAGCCGGTCAGGCGGATGCAGCCTGTGCGTGGCTAGCAGCAGATCTGGGTCATCACTCAGGTTCAAACGGTCTTAGTCAAACCCTCAGGGAGAATTACCTGCTGCTGCTGGCTGAAAGGGCTGTTCTCACCGCACTGCCATTCTCAGACGGGGATGCACATTCAATCCCAGCATTGACCGCTGTGCACTTTTGTAGTCATGCTGTTTTATGCTCCTAAAACTGTTTCCTCCGCTTTCCAGTTGTGCACTGACTTAAAAAAAAAAAAATCCACCATCACTGTGTGGTTCTCAATCAGGTGAAACGACGGGACGCTTCAATCCTGTTTACATTGTCGTCTTGTTTGCATATTCCCTGACAGTGGAGTGTGGAGCTATAGTGTAATCAGTCTGACTATCCTTCCCACTGGAAACGAAAGTCAGAGAAAATATGGACGATCTGTTCAGGAAAGAAATGAAGTGAAAGGCTACATGTTTCAGACTTTATCTACTGTCAGCCCTGAATTGCCCACTATATTTTCTTGTCTAGTTTGGGAAGAAAACAACTGCACACGGACAACAATTAGCGTTTAATTATATAACATAGATGTTTATATATGTACAAAATCAGCCAATAGAGGCACTTTGCTTTTCAAACTTTTTATAGTTTATTTATTACTTTTTTTATTATTGTCAAATGCAGTTTTTGTCCAAATTTCTAAAGTGAAAAGGGCGTACAGCATTGATTGGTCGTTTCTGATCAAGAGCAGTGTACTTCTGCAGGTGGCTGTTGGACCACAAGGAGGAGGCAGAGGAGAAAGATTTTTCACAGAGTATCTTTCATGTTCTACTGTCAAGACGAAATGGCAGTTTTGATAAATATGTAAAACATATTCACTTTCATAAGACTTACCTACTGCAGCTTTGAAGGAACTACTGGAACAGCAAAACTTACTGCACAGACAGGAACTTACTTTATGCAACCAAGGGCAAAAATCAAAATGAGCAACAGATGAAAAATCCTCCAAAGCCTATGCTCTCTTTCAAACAAAACAGACAAAACCTGCCATTACTGCCCCCTGCTTGACAGGAGGGTGAAACTGTCAACCAGAATCAACAAGTTACAAATGGAGCCACATTTGCCTGAAGTCAAACTTGAAATAATTATTCCTGTGTGAACAAATTCCTGTTTTCTTTCTCCTTTCATTTAAATGAAGTGATCCTTTTCATCTCCCCATTGCTCAACATATAAACTTTTTACCGCTTTACACTGACATGAGGTCCACCCAAACTTAAAGTCAGTACCATGTGTAAGTCAGCATGTTATTAGGTTAGGGAAACCGAGGTTGTGACCTTTGTCAATATGGTAAAAGACACTTTGACACTTGTAGTGGTCGGAAATCAAACCAGCAACCTCTGTGGCTGCAGCAGAAGCACTTTGTCAGCTGAACCGCAGCGCCCTGCAGGTACAACCGCAGCTCTAAACAAACGTCAGCTCAAACAGAGAGCACAACCCGCTTTTAAGCCTCGGCCGCACCGACACCCACAGGTGGAAAGTGCACTTACTGGGTGCAGTTGACTAGATTATGTGAGTGCCACTCAGGAGGCAGAGCCGTCAGTCCAGTGAGAGCAGAGACCCCGACAAAACAATCAAGGTGACAAGACTTTATTGTGTTTACCAGGACTGTCGGCATGGATGAAAGCCTGTGAGATGTACAAAGTGACCTACCTTTTGTTTGTGGGCGGCAAGGTAGCCGTGCATTTTCTCCGGCTGCAGGAAGGAGAGACCGGCGCTCACAGCAAAGCGGACGTCCAGCATTCGCTCCTTCACGTCCATGAGGCTGAAGATGTTAACTTCACCCGGTGGGACGGAGAGCATCTCCGACAGGAAGTCCACCAGCAGCTCATAGCGGCTACGCTGCTTCCCTCTGAGCTCCATGAACTCCTTGGCAGTGATGTCTGTAGAAAGCAGACAGGAAGGAAGCATTACTGGTCTCCAATATTTTTACACATATTCTGTGTCATAGTAGTTTCTGTAACAAATATATTTTTGTTACACAAACATCGGTATTTTATTAGCATCATATGAGGTAGAGCAATACTAAGTGGTGGTACTATTAGCAGTAAAATGGACAAAAGTAGAAAATGTAGTTTATCAGGGAGGGCATTTCTAGAATGTTTGAAGAATCTGAGTTACAACATTTAATTTCCCTTTGGGATTAATAAAATATATTTGAATTTCTATTGTATAAACCTGGTCACCAAAATGGCAGACTACTACCTGATGTTCTAAAACAGCACAGAGAACCACATTCATTGTTCAGACATCATCTGAATGTTCACTGATTGGCCTGGTTGAGATTCTAGCAGAGAACCCCAGTTCAGAAAATCCATGATGATGTCAATCAGTAAAGATATTAATTGCTTTTGGTTAATTTTACCCATGATGCTCTGCATCGTTGTCCACTTCCTACTTTTTGAGCGGGTCTATTAAAGCGGACCAAACAGAGCTGGTGTGAATTCACCCTTAGCTCCATCTTCAAAACAAATGAAAAAAAAACCTGTCTAATTATTTATCTCCTACTTTTCGTTGCATATCATGCAAATGCTGCTGTTTACTCTCCAGCAGCAGGATCAGGTGTGTTGTAAATGAAAACGAGGACGGCAGGATGATTAGGTCAGCAAGAGAGTCAGAGTCGGAACATTAGGAGACAAGACTCTGAGCTCAGAACGGGCTCAGCGGATACAGCGAGAGGGATTGAGGCAAATGTCAGCTCCCATCAGTGGGTCCACAGGGAGAAACAAGGACATGGGCAGATAGAGACACAGTCAGGAGGGCTGGGGGAAGAAGGATTGTAACTCCTAATACAGAATGTCAGCCTTTGCACCTGGCTTTGATCCAACCTCACAACACACTCCTGCTTTCTCCTTCCCAGCGGCTTATTGGAGCCGCTGCAGAGTCTCTCTCCTGCCTGTGGGTTTAGCATTTACACATGCAGGTGGGGGGGAAACATAGAAAGAAATATCCTGTTCATCATTGTTTACTGTTGTGAGTAGTAGTAGAGTGATTAAACAGTGTGAAGCTTGCAAAGTTTATTAACTAAAAGTAGGAAACCCAGCAGAAGCGTTTAAAGCTGGGATGACGGCCAAATGGTGGCGCCTGCAGCATCTGTACATGCAGCTCAAACAGGATGTGAAGCTACATCTAATATATAAGCTAATTCTACATAGATTACATCTTAATCAGCATACTAACCACTAAATACAACTTAACCATTTTCCAGACACCACAGCTGAATTCCTCCCCAATGAGAGATGTGCTTGCTCAGATAAAACTTTCAGCCTAAACGCTTCATTGTGTCTTCTTTTCCTCACTGACTGTCTGAGGAGGAAAAGAAGCAAGGAAAAGCTCACATCTTTATCCTCAACAGACATGCAGTAGATTGCAGCACAGCTCCTTCACCATCAGCTGCTGGTTTTGCATGTTCACCTGCAGTATCACTTGTCAATGAAAGAGATTGACTGCAGTGATACCAACGGAAAGGAGCTTCACAAAACAAAACATGCCAATTCCAATGTTAGTTTCATGTTGCTGTGGCAATGATGACTCGCTGCCTTTTTTTAGCCAATCAGATTCAGGGCAGACCTGGTGTTTTTCCTAGGCATGCACATTTTGGTTTTTAGTATCAGTTTGGTTCAGAAAACCTTCACAAGATTAACTTTGGAACTATGCCTTTTTAGTTCATGTTGTCCTGGAATGATGGCAGCATTAGTTCTGATTTGTACCTGTATTTCAAAGATTTCTGTTCATATTTTCTGGTTGAGGCCTTGCCTGTTTGGACAGATATTTTTTTCCTGGTTTTGGATGCTGAGCAGATAAAAGTGTTTTTGCTCTTACTTTATAACTTTTGAATGGTTTTTAAGTGTAACTGTGGCAACAGTTTTTACAACTGAGAGCAGCTGGTTACCATGTCAAAACCTGAACTGTGACCCCAAATCCCTGGATGGATGCTGAGCAGAGAGAGAAGGAGAATGTTCAAATAATCTCTTCCACCAATCACAGTGCTCAAAGATCAAACGTGACACAAAACAGCTTCTTTTCAAATTTGATCTACAGAAATTTTAGATTTTCAAGTAAAAGAACGACTTTATTTTTGTTTTTAGGTTTTATACATTTTGTTCCATTAGACATCTAAAGTTCATAGAAAGGTACATATTTTAAAAAAAGCAAGTGGTGTCCAATCTATTGACAAAAAAAAGACTTCAAAGAGGATTATTCCTCCTCATGTGACCTGCTTCACCCTGACCAGAAAACATCAAACATACTGTCCTAACATTTTCTGTACGTAAGCAGATGTTTCACCTCCCCAGCTTTTAAATCCGACTCATAACCGTTTTCTTTAAGACAGAGATCCTCTCAAACATTTACACATATGCTGACTGGAACGCAATCTTGATTTAGTTTTCTTCAGCTCTGCATCTGTGCCGATACAAATCAAGCTGCCGTTCAGATGCTCTTCAGGGTGATGTTCACATTTTTCTGAAGCTTTATTTTTTAAACTTAAGACCTTAATGAAACATGGAAAAATATATTAATAAATTATCCTAATAGCTCTCTAAATTACAAGTGAAAAAAACTTAAATACAAGTAGAAGTACTTTTTTTTTACTCCTGATGGAAATATCTGGCATTACAAAAATATTTATGGAAGGTTTTATGGAAGGTATTCCAGATATTTTAAGCACTTACTGATGATAGGGGTCAAGATTATTAAGACTCTTAATAAGGTAAAGGTAAAGTTAAAAGTTAATTTTATTTATACAGCACATTTTCAGCAACAAGGCAAAACAAAGAACTTTACAGGAATTAAAAGGAAATACAAACAAAATAACAAACCAAAGGAAAGAGCAAAAGAAGAAAAAGAATCTAAAGTTGATCTAAAGTATGTAAGCCAGGTCAGGTGCTCGTGTTCAGGGTTGCTAGATAAGTATCCTCTGTTCTAATATCTTTTCTAGGTTGGAAAAACAGTCGTCTAAAGACTAGTCAAATAATGTTGATACAAAGTAAATAAACTAGATATTCATATTAAGGGTTGATAGATAAGTATATGTAAGTATAAACTTATTCCTGACACAAAATTGCCAATTTCCAGAATTCTATGTTTTGTTTTGTTTTTGTAAAATTGCTTCAGCCATGATGTCAGAAAGAAATGTATGGCAACGCAGAAAATGTATTTTTAATTTGACTAATGTGATTAATTAAACAGTTCAACCATCTCCAACTGTGATGTTCTTCCTGCAGAATAATTCTGTCTTGGTGTCGACTTGTGTTAGACAAGTGGGAGAAGCAAACAAAGTGAATCTCACTTATTATTCCAAAACAGACTGATTCTCTTCTTTCTTTAAGTAGAAGTAATAATGAATTCTCTCCAGAGGGTGCAAAGATGTGAAAACAGACAAAAAAAGGATTTGATAGTCTTTTATTCTGTTGCAGACTAAGACTGAGCAGAAATCAACTTGTAATGTGTAATATTATTGCCTCAGCCTGCTGTACGCACTGAACGAACCGTGTGACTGTAGTCTGATATGGGCTCGGTTTGTGGGGCCTGGACATCTCAAGGACGTTTTGTTTACTCTATTTTTACCTTTCTATCAATATTGGAAAAGCAAAAGAGAGAGAGAAAAGGAGGATGAGAGAGAGAGACAGAGAGAGAGAGAGAGAGAGAGAGAGACTTAATCCCAGTCAGGCAGATTTAACTAGTGCTTTCTTTGAGCTTCCTTATTGCATTCCACATTTGTTCTTGAAATGGGATTTAGAATGTCAAGAAGGGTGTAAGTAATGCTATAAGTAGAATATTTTCATAATCCCCGGCACTGAAAATCAATGACTGTTTACTCTAAAGCCCCACAAGGAAAAATAAAATCCTGGAAATGGCTACAGTTAAACATTATCTGTGCATGCACGCGCATGCACTTATGCACACAAACGCAAAAAAATTAATACATTCCGGAAGCTTTCTGTATCCCAGGATGCTCGAGGAGTCATTAAACCTACATTCTGCTTTCAAAGGGCAAGTTTACCATTTTCCTGAAATGATTACAGACCGAACTGGAGGTTAACAGGGTCTGAGCGACTTTAGACAGCGAGAGCACACAGGTATCTGACACCTGAGCTTTCTTTCTTCTAATCGACGCCGATGGTTACAACAGAAGCCCTATTAAACAAAGAACATTAATAGCTGACTTCTTCAGGAAGTCAGGGAACAGTTGCTAACGTGCCTGATAAAGAGCAAATTGAACAGTAGAAATATAAGTTTCACTCATGAAAATCAAGTGCAGTTTGAAGGGTTATTTTATAAAACAAATTCCCTTTTTACCTATTTACTGATACATGTTTTTGCATTTATATATACATATATTTATATGTATATATATATAATTTATATATATAATTGTTCATGTTAATAGGAACTGTAAGGACTGTAGCCCCCATCCCTGGACTGTTCCCCTCACACACATACATGATCTATATACAATCTTTATATAATCTGTAAATCTAATTTGCCATTATTTAACCTGTATTATAAAACAACTAATATATATACAATCCATTCTTCATATTCCTGTATATTCTGTATAATCTGTGTAAATTGTATAATATGTACATAGCTCTCATTTATATTTATATTTGTACAAAACATTTTATTTATAGCACGTCAATATTATTCTCTGTTTATATCTTCATATACCTGTTTATAAATATTTATATCATATATAGCACTTCTGGATAGATGCAAACTACATTTCCTTGGCTTGTACATGTGACAGTGCAATGACAATAAAGGTGAATTCTAATTCTAATTCTAATTATTTATATAATGCTCCTATTAACAGGAACATTTTTAACATTTTTGTTGAGAAAGCATATTACATTACAATGATATAGTTATATTGATTTCATTCTCATTTTTACTCTTCTCAGTTTTCAAACTTTTTTCTTGACAGAAAAAAAAACTAAGCAAATCAACAACAAGAACAAATAATAAGACAAAGCAAAACCGACAAACACCAACCAGAGCTTGAATGGGAGTGGCGGGGTAGCCTGAGTACCAACAATCATTAACATCACATATTGAATCAAAACATCGATCTGAATGATAGCAAGGTTTACAAAAAATCAGACATAACAGGTCTGACATTTTCTGTCCACTTTGACCATAAGCATGATATATTTTTAACAATGTAGCGTAAATACTTGGTTTTATAAAGACTGGCTTAAATGTGTGAACCTGCTTTTCCCCTCACTGCCTCGGGTTTTCGAGAGCATGATTTAAGTTCTTCCTCTTGTTTTAGAACACAAAGAAATCCTTTTATCTGCTACTGCGAGGCCTCTGCTCCGCTCTCGTCTTCCCAGAGCATCATCCGCCCCTCTCTGTCTCCTTCTATCTATCTCTGAAATCATAAAAATCCTTCAGCCACATCCTATTCCTCAAAGCGAATTTAATTCTGAGCAGAATGAGACGCGCCGTACATCAGGTAATGATGGATGCCACTCGTCATGTGAGGGAAATGTGCAAGCTGAGCAAATCCACAACTAATTATTTCGCAAGCATAAGTAATGAAAAGAGGCTTTTCTGACAGCAGCAGAGATCCCATGAGCCAGGAGAGAGGAATTAATAATGGGAGAGGGGAAAAAGAAATCCTTAGATGTACTTTGAAACACTGCAAACGAGAAAAGTAAACAATTAGCAGTGTTCTGAAATCTGAGAGGAATGTGCAAGTAATGAGAAAATTCAACACTTTTTTTTCTTTTTTCTTTCCATGTGGGTGGTGTTGTAAAGTCCAGCAGTACCTGTTGCTGTTATGCTACTGCTCAGAGATAAAGCAGATACATTTAGAGAAGAGCTTAACAGTGAAAAATATGTGGATTTCAAAAAGTGAGGAAACAGGGCATCTGGAAAGTATTCACGTCACCAGTATTCCCTAATATTTCTTATGCTACAGCCTTAATCCAAATTGCATTACATAAATCTCTTTTCTCAGAATTCAACTTTCAGGGAGCATTTTCCATATTCTGTTCTCTTTAGAGCCATAACCAAAATAGAAGCTGTTTAGAAGTAACCCGTTTTGTCAATAGTTTGATCCTGGGTGATGTAAATCCATGGATGAATCAACGAACAAAGAGCATCATAAAAACCAAAGAACCAGCCAACGGGTCAGACATGCTGCCAAAGTTTAAAGCAGAGTCAGGCTGTAACACCACAGCCCAGGTCTGAACAGCTCATGTAGCAGTGTTCAGTCCACCGCCTGAAATACTGTAAACCTACCAAGAAATGGCAGGTTACCTGAAAGGTCGGCCCATCAGAGTCTCAATCAGAGAAACAGCTCAGAACATCAACCCAGCCTCCCGCTCTGGCTTCAACAAAATAATCTGTTGACAGCACAAATACTGACTGTGGTCTGCAAGCAGATCCCAAAAGTGAGAAAAGAAAAAAGTAAAACATCCAGTTTGCTGTATGGCACACAGCAAACATTCACTAAACGCTTTGGTCAGATGAGATTAAAAGTGACATTTTTGGCATGGATTTTTAATGCCAAAAAAACCTATGTGGAACTCATCTTACACATTACTCTAACCGTACCATCCCAATGGCGAAATGCTTTGTGGGATGGTTTTTACGTAGTAGCAAAAGAGAAGTTTGTTGAACTTAATTAGAAGAAGGATGGAGCTAACATTAGCCTGGAAGAAAATCTGTTTAAGACAGAAAAAGAAATGTGAAAGTGGAGCAGAGGTTCTGGACGACCCTGAAACAAATCTTAATATTTGGATCAGTGCTTCCTAAATGTTTCAGCTTCAGACCCAAACAAGGGAAATGTAAGAGGGCCGTGATCCAAACAGAGACAACACCACCTGCATCCACAACCAGTTTATTTATTATGAAATGTTGCTTTCATTTCATTTATTGCTTTAATTTATTTTCAAGTACTGTCACCTTTTATATTGTTGAAATGCTTATTAATCATTTCCTGATGTCTTTTTTGGCATTTTGATTTATTTCTGAAGGGGATGTAAAGTCCCCCAAATTTCCATCTTCAGGATGCAGAGTGGGGTCCCAAAGCCCGACTTTGGGAACCAGTGGTTTATATCAAAGCACATTCATGAGGTAAAAACCAACTGCGACTCTCTTGCTGTGCAAATCTAGTAAAAAACCAAAACTTGCTGTGGCATTTCCAGCAACAGGAGTTCCTCTCACCTGCGAGGCGAAGGGACGCCGAATTGTAGATGGCTTCATCTCGCAGCTCCCTTACGTATACAGTTACTGTGGAGACGGCATCGGGCCAAATTCCATCAGACACACGGACCTGGAACTGGTAGGTGCCGGGTGGGGTGTTCTCCTTGATGATAAGGAACCCGGTACGCTTGTTCAGGATGAAGTAACTACAGGAAAACACAAACACAAAATTTAAGGAATTGAGAGCACATGCTGTTTGGTACAGTTGTGAAAAGTTTTCCATCTCAAGTAATCGCCCCCTTATTAAAACTATTAACAATGGTATTAATTTGGTCAAGTTTTACAAGTCACACTTTGGCCTGCCAAATGTCTAGCCTGTAGAATTAAAATGCAATAATCACATAAAAGAATCTGTTCGAAAGTACAAAGTAGGCTGAAAGATCTGAAAAAAAAAAAAAAACCCTGATAACTTTTCAAATAAAACAAAATTAAGAAAGGAGGAGTAAATACTGTGATATGACAGTGAAATCCATTATACACTTATATTCAACAGTAGTGAACAATGGTTGGTCTTCCAAAGGTTTCTACCCAGAACAGGCATTAATTGTCCTAGTCAATGCACATTTTCACCTTCACTAGCTGTCAATTTATTGCATAGAAGTATAAAAATACTGTGGGACTCCACTAAAATTCTTAACCAAGATACTAATAGACAAAGATAATTATTGTTTTTAATCTGTTATTTAGGTTCTCATGGTCATACTGGTGCAAAGTGTCATTCTACCCATTCAGCGTTCCAGTGTTTGAGGAACTCCGGATCATTCATGGAACTATGGACTGTGGACATCAGCTTTGGGATGCTGCTGAGACATGTTTAGCCCTGACATGCTTTGCTGATAGGAACTGCTTTTAGGACAATTTGACAACAGTAGTCTTTTCCAGTGTCCCATCAGATCAGTTCAGAAGCAGAAATTATCCCCCAATGGGAATAGAGAAGCAGCCTTGTTGTTTCTTGTTTCAGCATTTGATCAAGACAGAAACAAACTTGGAATCCGCTGTCAGTCTGCTCTTGAGGTTACGAAAAAAAGGTAATGAATTAGGGAGAGCGACTTTAAAAATGGGGAAAAAAACTTCAACACTTAAATGTGTGAGGAGACAATTTTACTAGATTCTTTCAGTCAATGCTGCTCTTGCTCAGTCAATGAACTCATTCACTTTAATTACAGAGGAAATCTGAGGCAGAGCCTTGGAAAATCAAATAATATACTACTTGTAGTGACAAGAGCTGCATTTAATTCATTTACAGAACATTGTATAAAGAGTGCTTCGCGCCCTTGGTTCAGTAATTAGTACCAAAGTTGTTTTATTATTGAAGGATTACTTTATTTGATTCTTAAAAATTAGCTTCTCATTGTTCTGAATGTCAGATTTGATTATTCATTATAAAGTTGGTTGTTTCTCCTTTAGCTAAAGGTATTCTGTTTGCAAGAATCTCAACAGTCATAACACAGCAAACAACGTCTCTATGACTCTGTCCCCAACAAACACATTAAGTGCCTTGCAAACCTTTGCAACCTTTAAAAAGTTTTGCTCTGTCACATTTATCACCAACTTTTTTTTTTAACCACATGATCTGTTGTGATATTTTAGGCCTACCATGTGAAGAAGTTGGTTGCCTACATGTACCAGGGCAACTTTGTTCCACAAAAAGCACATTTAAGAGATGAAACACTAATTGCTTGGCTTTGTGGAATCTATTGTCGAAATGACATCCATTTTTCTCAACCAGGTCAGGTTTTTATTCTAATTTGATTTGGAAAAATCAAATTAGAATAAAAACAAAATTGATAACATTTTTGTGACATTTCCGTTAATATTTCTCATCCCAAAAAGATTTTAGGAAAAATAAATTGTTTTCTAACAGACTGTGTACATTAAATGTTACAAAGTTGGATTTCTGTAAATTGAATAATAAACCCTGACGAGGGTAAGTACATGTGAATTGAACATTACGTCTTCATTGTGTAAAATTCTCCGGCTCTCATGGAGTCTCTCCTCCTGATCGTCACTCATTCAGATGTGAGAACAAGTCATGCATTTTGATGCTCATGTTGCATCTATAGTTCAAAATCTTGACCTGATTGAGCAAAACTAATGTAATTTTTGGATTCAGAACATCAGAATGACCCTAAAACATTTGGAAAACCACTGACAGTTTCTTACGTTAAGGGCTTCACTTGTCAGTGGTCCTAATGTTTTGCCTCTTTGGCATGTCGGTTAGATATGTTTTTGGCAGGAACAATCTTTTGTTAAATAAAGGTTGAATCTCATTTTTAATAAGACAGGAAGTTAAAACAATCAATAAATCTGTTCATGCTTGGATATTAGGTTTGTGCCAGCTCTTTATTTGATCAAACAGAACAGACCAGAGCCTGGTGAAACGTGTTTGAGTATCACAATGAAATAAAATGCTCAGTGGTTAGGGGGATTTGTATTAAATACTCTATAAAATATGGCAACTCTGATGTTTGTAGTAAGGTTTCTAATGCCAAACCTTACTACAAGGTCTGGCATTACAAACCATAAACTTCTTTGCAGCTCACAAACATTTTTGTATTGTTGTTTTATAATCAACCAGCATTGCTGATGTACTATTTTGGTTTACAGCTCCAGAATAATGCAGCAACTTTGAGCTTGAGAACATCATCTCTTCTGCCATCTGGCTAGACAAGTGAGCCACACATGTGCTCTGATGTGAGCAGGACTGGCAGCCTGCTGGGAATCAGGAGACACACAATCAATGGCTCATGTTGTGTTTTCCTCCTGGTTGTGTGACAACACACAAGACTGGCAAGTAAACAGAGATGTTTGAGGAAACGGATCAGATCGGTTCTGAAGCAGTCAGTCAGTACTGATGTTGGTACGTCACCAGCAGCAGGAATTATCTCCCAAGCATCACAGGCTGGGAAAATGTTGTGCACCGTTGCACTTTGTAATTTGTGTTTGTTGAGGTTGATCTTTACTTGATCTTTAGCATAGACAACCATGGGCTTTACAATCCACAGTAAAAGTAGTGGCAGTAGTGTTTGCGTGAAAGACAACATTAAAAAAATAGATCTATTTTGTAGTTTAGAAGTCAGGTTTGGATGTGGCTGTAGACTAGCTTTTAGGTTAACTTTTCTTAATGTGAGCGTTTAACTGCCAGAGTTTGTGAATAAATTCAGAAGCAGCATCTCGTTCCAGTCACGTTAAAATGAGAATCACAATTGGCAGCCACGCTGTTTCTGTTCTGTTGCTGTATGTGAAAAAAATATTTTTAATGAATCTAAATGTAAAAAAATAAATAAATTAAGAGCATACATATTAAATTAGATTTTTCTGATATTTGTACTCTTTTGTTCCATCAGGAAAGAGTATGATGCACTGCGCTGTCAACAACTCACTTTTGTTTTCTTCCATAATCTGTGACCAACTGGGAGTCTGGGATGAAAGTCCAGAGCTCTACTAATAGTCCACTGTTGACCCCAAGAGGCCAGATAATTGTTACAATTTTATATTATTACAATTAGCTCTAAAGTCTCCACTGTTAAAGCACTCTTCATCAGCGCAGACAGAGCATAGCATGAAACTGGATGAACTTATCATTGAGTCATTCTTGCAACATTTGAATAGCACTTCTACACATTTCATAGCATTAACAGTATGCATGGCACTTATGACATACAGTTATTAAAATGTAACTAACATCTGAGTCTACTTGGATTAGATGGTTATACCACGACATTGTCTACATTAAGTTGATCATATACAGCAATTTAGTCATATTAATTTTACATTCAAATGAAAGGCAGATATGTTTTGGGTTCTTAGCAGTTGACCGAAAATCTAATACTAATGGTTTTCAGTAAAAGAAAGAACAAATTGACATTCACCAAATGCAGATCTTTCCACATTTGCATTATGAGGTCTTTTCTTTCATTTTACATACGGTTACAACAGAAAACAGTACAAAACAAACACATTAAAACAGGAAGCACTTATCTGCTCATTCTGTTTTACCTTGGCATGTGTCCCTCAAAGATGTAGGTCTTGTTATCCCAGTCATCAGGGTCAGGAGCATAGACCTTCCCAAGAACCATTGTCGGCATGCGGCCTGAAAAGAGAGGCATAAATTAGCTGCTCTGTACCTGTGACGATAATACAACGTATTATTTTTGGCACCAATATTGCTATTTGCCCATAATTTAAATGTCAGATGCATTTTTTATGCTTCTTGGAACTTAGACCTCTAAAACCTGTCTAGGGTCAGCACTTTCTTACTCAATGAGACTTCAACTGAAACTGGCTGGACTTTCTTTCATTCACAACTTTCCACTCACTGTGGATTTGAAGCTGAAAAGGGCTGCCTTATATTCCATTTATAATCAGTCTGGCTTGAGAGATATAAAAATGTATTTGAATTATGAGCATATGTGCAAAATTGGATATTTATTGTACCTGTTCTTCTTGTAAAGTGCCTTTTGCTGGGAATTTTTCAAAAATAAAACAATTAAAGAAAAAAAAAAGGAGGACTGGATGCAAATGCTTTTCAAGTTTCATTCACAATTTTTTCCCAGCATGCATGATTGGAATTGATTTGCCCAGAAAAATGATAAAAGTCCGGGCAGAATGCACAATGATTATAATCAAGAAGAAAGAACTAAAGGTCGTGAAAATGACTGAGAGTTTTTCCTTCAAATGTAAAAGGCAGACCTTGAAAGGATGAAATTTTAAGGTTGCAGTTTGTCTTTGCAGGAGTTGTGAATGTGAAAGTTATACACGACTGAATGAAGTTGTTGTCATTCTTGGCCACTGACAGCAGCTCTTTCAAACAAAACTAAATTCAAGTTCTCCCTGCTGTAAGAGGTACAAAACTATTCTTCTAACACCAGAGTCTGCATTAGAAGAACAAGTGGAGTGAAAAACAAAAAAGGAAATTGTGGATAAAACAGGAAAAGTCATGCCACCAGTTAGACAGTATTTCAGACATTTAAAACAAAGAATCTAATAAATTACAATTAATGGGCTGATATGAAACACTTGAAACTCTGATGAGAAACTCTTCATCAGTGCGGACAGAGTGTTTGACCAGCATAACATGAGAATAGTTTCCCATCATGCAGTAAGGGTCCTTTTCTTAAAAAGGACTCCCAAAACGGGTCCCTTGTAGAAAAAGATTAATCTACACAACTGCAAAGCTAAAGGTGTTCTCCAAGGGAGTTGGACATACAAACATGTCCAGGCCACACTTTTCAGGTTTTTATTTGTTAAAATAAAATAAAGTTTGAGAACCATAAATCTTTTCCCTTTGTTTTTTCCATTACTTTAAATTCTAGTGGTAAATACTCTAAAGTTTGTGATGTAGTGTGAGAAGCTGTGAAAACTCTTAAGGTGAGCACTTTTCCAAGGCAGCCTGTGTTAAAAGGCTGAGGCTCGTCTCATCCTTCATCTCCTCACCTCTGTGGCTGTTGATGGATATCTGCTTCTCTCCCGCCATGTGAGCGTGATCATTCTGGTCACCAATGGTCACAGTCAGGGTGCTGGTCACCGTTTTGGCCGGGTGACCACTGTCGCTCATGACGATGGGCAGGAGAAACTCCTTCTGGCGCTCGCGGTCAAACGTCCTGAGGGCCGTCAGCGTGGACGTGCCGTTCAGGTTGTCCTGCAGGTAGAAGTCGTTGCTGTAGCGATACTCCGGTGGGACGGTGAAATGAAAGGGCGGCCCGTTCTCGGGAGAGTCCCGGTCCACGGCTCGGAGGAGAGCCGAGGTTTGGTTCAACCTCACTACCTGAACCAGGAAGAAGAGTTTGAGGAGTTTGTTGCTTTTTTACAACCAATGATAGAAAAAATTTAAAGAAAAAATAAAACAATATTTTAGTAAACTGCAAACAATTAACGTTTCTGGTTGTGAAGTGAACATATTCACTTGAGTTAATTATGTGTTTATACCAAAATGACATGTTTGCTTGATCTTTATTTAATTTCTAAAATAATTGGTTTAGTGGCATAACAAAGTGACGTGTGGACCACTGTAAGGATAACGGACACACTGATGCAGCTAAATGTGGATTGTAACTGAAATAAACTGAACTAAACTAAATCATTGCATCTAATAATCCAAACAGTCCAGCCTACCTGTGGACCAGCCACATTCTCAAAGACCACAGGAGAGTAGGCAGCCTCAAACTCCGGTCCGTTATCGTTGACATCCAACAGAGGCAGCTGAACTGTGGCGCTGCCTGTCAAAGCAGGCGTCCCGTGATCTGTTGCTATGACAACCAAGTGATGCTGAGCTGTTTTCTCTCGGTCCAGCGGCCGGGCCACCGAGAGTAAGCCGGACTGGTCGATGGTGAACAGGCCCTCGGGGTCGGACAGGCTGTAGGTGATTTCGCGGTTCTGGCCCGAGTCCGAGTCACTGGCCACTAGACGGGCCACGCTGGTTCCCACGGCGACGTCCTCTGGTAGCGGCGCCAGCGACAGGAAGTGTGGAATGAAGACAGGAGTGTGATCATTGTAGTCCTCCACCTCGACCACGCAGTGCAGAAAGCTGGAGAAATCCAGATCCTCCACCTGGAAGACGAGACGCACAGTGTCACATTTCATACGGACAAAGAAACACACTGACTTTATGACACACAAAGTCTTTCCAGTTTTCCTTTTCACTTGTACATTCTGACTTGCCATTCAGTATGTATAAGTAAAAAATATTAGTGGTGCTAAATTTTGTATTCAAAACCCTTTTTACTTGCTGAATTATTGAATAAATAGACATATGAGCTCCAAACATTATTGTTTTTATTCTATTCTTCAGGTTGTTCTAACCTCAGATTAAAGTCAAATGTTATTCTGGCCATTCATCTTTCCGGTGTTTCAGGAACTCCTGATCATTCATGGAACTTCTTTAGAAATGTGGACGGTGATGCTGATGTTAGCATTGAGATGCCATTTTAGGCTTGAATAGCTTCACTAACAGGCTAACTCTTTTTAATACAACTTGAACGCAACAATATTTTCCATAAGACTGTTTTAAAGCAAAAATTAACTCCCAGTGGGCCAAGAGAAGCTGCTTCATTCGTTTATTGATGTTGTTTGTGGAAATAACTTCTGCGTCAGATTTACGGACATACCGTAACCCGCAAATACAAATAAGATTCTTATTTGCATTCACATTTGTGGGTGAAACAAAAAGAAAGAAAAGACAAGACATCTATGTAAATAATGAATCAAAATTAATATGCAAGTCTCAGTCCTAAAAGCATTGGTCATAAACAGGGAATCTTAACAGGATCAAGTCTTGGTGGCTATCTTTCAGCTCAACTGCAGTGTAAGTTCAAAGACTTAAAAAACTGTTAGCATTAGCAATGTGTTGCTTCTACATACTCCCAATATTTTTGTTCAAATTATTAACAGTTGGAAAAATCTCCAAAGGAAATTTAAACATTGTGCCGCTGGAAATCTTAAGAGCTTCAGATACCAAGTTGGCTCCAGTTTAAATTTGATTCCAATCACCCATACTGAATCCATTAACTATGGATTCTCTCCTCAGTTTAAACCCGAATGCAGTAAAGTGATGGGTCAAATGCACAGAGCAGAGGGGACAGGATGTAAACAAATAAAAAGCTGTTTATCAAAACTACTCAAAGTGAACCGACAGAAACAGTTTGTATGATCTAACATTCAGTGTCAGACTGGAACAGGAGCTTCTTTCAAAGGGCTGAGGAAACCAGGGGGTCTGAGTAATAAGAGCTATAATAACTAGTACTGGTTGTAAATGAGCAGCAGGTGTGGGGAGCTGGTACCTAAGGCAAATCAGGAAATCTTGTGGCTGGGAGTTGGAGAACATAGTAAACAAAACCGTTTACTACACGAAAACAGTAAAACAAGAATCCAAATCAATATCAAACCTCGGCTTTATGATAGTAAACAGAAAGCAACATACGGAAGCTTTAAAGATACTTTTGTTTACCTTCAGCGTGAGGTTGAACTTCTGTTCACTGTGTCGTTCGTAGTCCAAGCGCTTCTTCAGCCTCAGGACTCCACGCTGCTCCTGCTTGTGACTGACCACATAGAACTTCTGCTCTTGATCTCCGGCCACAACGCTGAAGGTCAGCTGAGCGTTTTCTCCAGTGTCTCTGTCCTCTGCAGCCAGCTCCAGAACCTTATAACAAACAGGAGTGTTGTGAAAACAAAGCAGGTCCTGTGCATCCTTGCAAATACCTGGAATTCACAAAAGTTCTGTCATTCTGCAAAAATCACAGTGTTCTGCAGTGTGAAGTCAGAACACCAACTTTTTGCTATTCTGAAGAGCTTAGGGAAGAAAGCTAGAGACATTTAAGAGAATGATATTGGCATAATTTTGGGCTTTTAATAATTCATTTGAACAATTCTTCTTTTGGGATGAAGAAACAATAGTGTCTGTGGATTTTGAAAAACAAATACATTTTGTGAACGTTTCAATTGATGTGGATTTTGTCTACTCCATATAACACTGAAATGAAATATATGATGATAAGAGCTATGAGTTACACTCCAACTTAATATTTTGTCAAATTTTTCTTAATAAGGTGCAGGATGACCAAAACAAAACAGGCGTCCCATCAAGTTTCTGGTTCAGTGGGGTTCATGTCATTTGGTTGGTTTCCTGGAACAAACATGTTTATGTGATTCTTTATGTGACTGGTGTCCTAATTAAATGTATTACAGATGTTTGTCTAGAGTAGTTTGTGTTTGTGGGGCTGTGATTGCTGCCATGGAGTCACGGCCAAACAATTGCCTCAAAAAGAAACAATAACTAGTTCTTGCTATGTTGCCATATTGACCAGGCTACATGGATGCAGGTTTAACATGAAGATGGACTGAGAGGGAAACAACCAGGATCCAAATTCAACTATCAAACAAGGCTGGAGATTGCTGCTGACCACGCAGACAGAGGAGGAAATGATGAAGGTGATTGACCACTGCGACAGGAAGAGAGACTTTCAAACACTGTAGGCCTTCTAACTGCCAAACATGGTAATGATAGGAACATGCCAAGGGTCTGATTTACTTCCAGTATTACCAATGAAGACATAGAACTACTCCTACTTTACCCTGAATTTGTTTCTTAAGTTTTGGTCCATGATCTTCTTGAATTTATTATTGTTCTTGAATTCAATTTAAATTCTTGTCATTACATTCTAGACAATCCACAACCTTGATTTTACTCTTCAGTAAATGGAAACATGAATGTTACAAATTACACATCTCAACAGGAATAAAAACTCACTTTAAGCCTAAAGAAAGTCCACAAAGCCCCAAAGAACCTGTCTTCAGTTACGGCGTTTGGATCAAATGAACAATTACTGGTTCTGAACTGACTTTGTTGTAAAGCTGACTAACCACTCAGCAGAAGCACTGAGCGCCTCCGCGTTATCCACCTTACCTCTGCTACAGGAGAATTTCCCGTTTTAAAAAAAAGGATTTTGTGCAGATTAAAAAACAAATTAGTTCCACTTAAGTTATCAACAACTACCAGCTGGCATGTTTAGGAAATGAATTTGGATCAGTGCCAACATTCTGATATATCTGAGCGTTTTTGAATCATTAAAAGCTGCAAACAGGTGCAGAAAGTAGATGGTCTGGACTTTCACATCTTGGTGAAACATTGAAAACCTCTCCAGGTTTAACGTATATGAGCAAAAACCATCAGGTGTGAAATCTACATTTGCATTTATTCCTACAAAGGATTAAGAAAATGTTTTGAGTAAAATCAGCTACATTTCATGCGTTACAGCCATTGTTGACCCACCTGTGCGTTGGGCTCTGAGTTTTCAGAGATCCTTGCCTGACAGGAATGATCGATGAACCTCGGAGCGTGGTCGTTGACGTCTGTAATCTGAACGGTTGCGGTTCCACTTCCCGTCATGCCTCCTCCATCTCTGGCCTCGACAAGGAGGAGGTAGGACTCCACCTGCTCTCTGTCCAAATCGCCCAAACCCACAGTGATGGTTCCCGTGGTGGGGTTGATGGTGAACATTTCCGAGATGGTGGGCACTCCTCCCAGTTTGGCGTTTGTGGCATCTAAGATGCCCACAATCCTGTAGGAGAGCACGGCGTTCTGTCCCACTGCCGAATCGTCCAGGTCGGTGGCAGTCATCTCCATGACGGACGTCCCGATAGCAGAGTTCTCGGCTACATCTCCGTGGCAACTGAGGGCGCAGGGGAATACGGGAGCGTTGTCATTGATGTCCCACACATTGATGATAACGTCCGTAAAACCCGTCAGGCCTTCGCCGCCCTCATCTGTTGCCAGGACGACGAAGCGCCAGACGGCGCGTTCCTCGCGGTCCAGCGTCCTCTGGGCGTAGATCTTGCCAGTGACCTCATCGATTATGAATTCGCTCTCAGCACCCTGGCCATGGAGGGAGTACCGCAGAGCCTCCTGATCGGCGTCCTTATCTGGGTCAGACGCTGTTACCTAGAACGCCACCAGCACAGGGAGAGCATAACCAGAGCTTTCTAACCAGAGCTTTTATTTTTTTTAATGCCAGACGGTTGTTGAAATATTGCAGAGGTGAAGAGATCTCTTGAGGAAAGATGTTCAAATGTTGTTCTGCTCTGTGGAGTTAAGCACTCTACCAAGAAAATCTCTCCCCAAAAATATCTAGCTTAGGATCTGAAATAAGGATGGAAAATACTTTGATTTATATAAAGTGATGTAGAACTAGAAAAAGTAGAATTGGTCCATATGTAGTTTTCTCACAGTGAATAAAACACATACACAAACACACACTTTTTTCTCACTGTCTCTTGTTTTAGGTTAAAATTACTTTTACTTGTTAAATTTCACAATAATGAGAGAAAGAATGTGTCAGAGATTTAATAATCGAAGTCTTCTAAATCAAAATTTACATACAAAATAATTATTGTCTCTTTAAACAACGAGGGAAAGCCCAGATTATGTCAAGGCTTTGAAAATATCTGGTAGGTTGAAGTTAGTCTTTATGTAAACTTCTGGTTTGTACTGAATCTTTACATTATTAAAGGAATATTCTTACACACTGTTATCGTCCATGAACATCCAGGCCTTTTTACATTCCTGAGTAGACTAGAAAACAATGTTATTCTCTGACTATTCCAAAATGGAGATTCTTCCTCAGTATGAGTTCTTGTAATTTCTTTTATATATCCTGACGGTGACCTCCTTTGACAGCATGAGATGTTCTCACAACATAAAATGCAAACATGACATTAACTCTGGAGTAAGTATATCATGGAGGAATTGTCCATCCCTTTGAGTCAATGGCTAAAAAATGAAAATAAATTAATTAATTAATTAAAAAAAATACCACTTGGGAAACTTTTATAATTAATGTGATCTTTTTAAATTTCTACTATACATTTCATACCAAAAACATACTGTATTGTTAACGCCACAGTTGAGAAGAAATACCGTAATTCTAAACAGTAGCTATCTTTTTTAGCTATTTGCATATCTGTACGCACACACACACACATGCACGCACACACACACACACACACACACACACACACACACACACACACACACACACACACACACACACACACACACACACACACACACACACACATGCACGCACACACACATAGAGCCCAAAGCGAAGGCTAAAGAAAATGACATACTCGGGTCAGGAAGCCCTCTGTAGAGTGGACCTTAGGTACAGGCTAACATAGAGAACTACAAACTGTTGATAGATGCCAATTTGCTCTGTTAGCCCATAAGGATAGCATGAACCATGAACCAGCGCTGCGTATTAGGTTCAATAAATGCAATTCATGAATTCAACTCGCTGACTCTTCTTCAACCTCACACATCAAGAACCTAAATGGAGAAAGAATAATGCTCCCATAATACCCATCACTATTGACATTACAATATGAACATCATATTCATATTGTACACAGGTATACATATCCCCAGTACCTGCAGGACAAAGACAGGCGAACCGTCCAGCTCCTCGGTCACGCTGCCGTAGTACTCATTCACTGTGAACACAGGCGACTCGTCGTTCTTGTTCACCACGTTCACCGTCACCGTCGTGTAATCTTCCCACTTCCCATCCGAAGCCAGGACATGCAGCTTGTATCTGAGGAAAAGTTTCAAATTTCAGAAACAAACCCTCCTCATTCTGAAGCCTTGAGAGTCACAACTTTTCAGTTTTCTTTGGACATTGGAGACATTATACTCCAGTTAAATTTAATGTATTACTGACGTAATTCACAAATATTTTAGTTACTGATTAATCTATTTATTTTTTATGAAGATTAATTAATTAATTTGATTTTAAAAAATTATCAAAGACTTTTTCTAACAATATTAGAAATACATAAACAATGCAAATAAAAAAAATTCTATTCATGTTTAATAAGAAAATAAACAAATAGTAACTCCTGCCAAAGCAGTTGACAATTATGTCAACTACTAGTGACAATTATTGATTAATTCAGCTCTATTGCAGTGATTGCGATTCTCCAAATGACTTGTTTGGAGAGTCAGTTCACACATGGTTGCTCAGTCAACACGAAACAAAAATGTCTGAGATGTGGACCTTGAAGTAAAATCAGAGGAAGAAGAAAAAAGGCTCAGTTTGCTCACCAGTATTGCACAGATTACAGATTTCCATGAGAACCAGCTGCATTTTCAACAGGCAGCTCATTTAAGTCAAGCTGTTTACATTCTGTATTGATTTCACTGTTAAGCAGCTATGATAATGAAGCTGTTATCCACATGTGTACAATAATGACAAATTGCTTCAAACATTTATCTACCATTGCTTGACTTAAGGTGGTAGCTGTTGGTGCACTATACTGAGTGACTGTGGAGTCACCCTTAGTGCAGAAACTCCCAACAAAATAATTACAAGGAACACAAAGAATGGCACAGTTCAGTGGCACATCAGTGGGAGCTCTGTGAATACACCTTTAAGGAATGAGACTTCATTTTAATCCCTACAGGAACACTTGCTGTGACTGAATGAGTTCAATGATCAGAAAAGTATGGAAAAAGTTGAAATGAAGAAATGGTGACATCAGAATATGTTTATGTGGCTGCAATGAAATAATCTCTCTCCTGACTGCTTCTTTATTTCAGAACTTAACACATTGGATATCATATATTTCATATATATTTCATATATATTTCATATATACTGCAGTAGCTAACTGTCACTTTGTGTATTAATGAACATAATGGTTGTTTGAACCATTAAAATATGCAGTTATAAGCATTTTTAGAGAAAATTTCAAGTTTTAATGAACTTTGGCTCTTCATGTGCGGCTACAGTCCCTAATCCCTCCGAACACTGAGGGTCCTCTTTATATATGTGAAAAAATAAACGATGTTCTATGCCACACTAAAGGTAAATGGGTAAAAAAATAAATAAATAAAAATGATGGTTTCTCATGCACAATGAATAGTCTTGGTAACCAAACAAGCAACAGCTCAGACTACTAAGACTGGAAGCAGTAGAATAAATATCTAACTTCCTGAAAACACTAAATATAAATGATAATGGCGTCCAAAAACTCAAGGAAGAATTATATCTCTCTTCAAATTTCACAATATTTTCTCGTGTGCATGAGAAAATATCTGGTGCACGCACAAGAAACAACTTTTTTTGTGGTTTTTACATGCGCCCCACAGGGGACTCTGTACTCTTCACTTACCTAAGGTTTATTTTGGATTTTTAATGACTAAGAGAGAAATACCCTGCTGGTCCTGGGATATGTGCATGCACACACACACACACACACACACACACACACACACACACACACACACACACCCACAACACACACACACAACGCACGCACGCACACACGCAGCACACGCACGCACGCACGGCACGCACGCACAAGACACGCACGCACGCACACACACATTCACACACAAAGAAAAAAAAATCTGTCAACAAAAAAGATATTTGTTTAAACAAATCTAAAACAACCCAGGAACATCGATAAAAAATAAGAAAAGTTCAACTAAATTTTTAAAACTAACTGAATCATCTACAACATGGGTCCCCAAAGTGGGCCCTCAAGGGCCGGCATCCTGCATGTTTTAGTTCTCTCCCTGGTTTAATGCACCTGGATCAGGTGACGCTCGTTAGAGGCCTCAGAAGAACCTTGACGTTCTGAAAAGGTTGTCACTTCCACCAAGGAGAGAACTAACACAAGCAGGATGCCGGCCCTCCAGGACCCACTTTGGGGACCCCTGAAAACTGTCACTCCTACAGCTCACCCCTAATGAATAGAAGAAGAGGAAAATGAAGTGTTGTTACCGAATGCTCACCTTTTGTTCTGTTCATAGTCCAGAGGTTGAGCGATGAAGATGGTTCCCACCTCTGGCTCCACGTCAAACACACCTCCTGTGTTTCCTGATGTAATCTGGTAACGCAGCTTTGCATTCCCACCTGCGCCCAAAAAGAACAAATCCATGCTACAATACTATATATATATAAATTCCCTTCTTCTTATCCTCTGAGCTCGGGTCCTCTACCAGAGGCCTGGGAGCTTGAGGGTCCTGCAGTATCTTGGCTGTGCCAAGGACTGCACATTTCTGGACTGAGATTTCTGATGTTGTTCCTGGGATCTGTTGTAGCCATTGATCCAGTTTGGGGGTGACTGCCCCGAGGGCCCCGATGACCACAGGCACCACTGTGGTCTTCACCTTCCAGGCCCTCTCCAGTTCCTCCCTAAGGCCCTGGTATTTCTCTCTCTCTCTCTCTCTCTCTCTCTCTCTCTCTCTCTCTCTCTCTATATATATATATATATATATATATATATATATATATATATATATATATATATATATATATATATATAATCCTATATAACACTCAAAGGGTTTCTGCAAGTTTCACCAACTCAAAGTTAACACTTTTTCATGTCATTATGAATGAAATTTAAGACCTATACATTCACACAAATATATAAACTTTGTCCAGCCAACTGGAGATAAAGGTGAATTTCCCCGTAATAAGACAGGATAAAGCTAGCTAGCCAGCAGGCTATCATCGGTATGTTAGCAGTAGCCTCAACCGCCTAGAGTTGCAGAAAACAATGTTTAATTTGAATTTTAAACACATGAAAATCAGCCTTTTAAAGGATGCGGACCCTCTGTACCTATAATAAATCATAATTTTAAAAAAAATTAAAAAGTCATAAAAAAATACCTGCTTTATGCATTAAATTAAAAAAGAGAAAGAAAAAAAACAATATTTTCTCAAATTATTATGAACAATCTGAGATCCCTAGAATTTACTATACAATGTCTTCATGTTTATACCTGAAATAAGAATATTTGGTCATTTATTAGCAGCTGATCAATGAAATGCTCTCCTAAATGAACCTCCTGGTAAAGTCCTGGTCTGCATCTCAATCCCCCATCCTGGATGTAATGTGAAAGGGAAAGATGAGGCCTCTAAAGGCTAGATGAGATTCAGCTCTTATTAAGGAGATGAAAGTCAAGGAAGGAGGGAGCATAATGCTCTAATCCAGATCGTTTTGTACTGTCTGTCTGTTTTCATTCTAAATGAGACATTAGGGAATACATAGGGTTGCATTCCGTTGATTCAACCTCATTGTCTTTTTTTGCACTTGTATAAATCCCTTAAGCAATTAGAAAATGCTGAAATCTAAAAAGAGGAGGGGAAAAAAAGCAGAACTGTACAGGGAATAATACAGCAGTTAAAATAAACAAACAACTCGAGAGAAAATGAATGTTTTATTTCCCCTCAAATGTGGCAATTTTGAAGTTCTATCTCCTGTCTGGGTGAGGGGCTTCACTGACACCAGAGAGCCGATGCAGATGAAGTCTGGTGCTGCATTCAGCCCTTTTTGGTTACGTTCTGCAGATCATCTTGCACTTATGCAATATGAATTTTACTATGAGTCATAGTGCTGTGTTTCTAATGGAAATGTGTTACGTTTCGACTAAAACTAGAACTAAGAGCAGTTTTAATGGGTTCCTCGTCCAACCCGGTATGTTCCCCACCCTCCTAATGCCAATTATATTGAATCAATCACAACACAACTCAATCAAGAACGTGTACTTTGACTTTTTTTTTTTTTACTTTGAGAGAACTCAGATCAATCTGTTATTAATCAATGACTCCTAGACCAGTGTTTCTGCTCTGTCCTTTCCAACCCCGGTCAATCGTGGCACGTGGCTGTTCACGCTGAATCAGGTTCTGCTGGAGTTTTCTTCTTGTTAACAGTCCATTTTTTCTGTCTACTGTCATCGCCTGCATGCCCAGTGTGAGGAACTGCTACAAAAGTGAGGATTTCATGTGATCATGAAATGTTTGCTCATGTTTGCTCAGGAGGAGGGAAGGATTTCTGCAAGGTCAGTGACTGTGTGTCATCTGATGGATCAGGATGAACGCTTGTAACCCACTTTGAAGGATTTTAAATGATTAGTTTGAAGTGACTAGATGTTGCTGAATATAAACTGGATGTTTATCTTGTAAAGTGCCATGAGAAGACATTAAATCAGTGCTTTGTAAAGAAACTGACCTAAAACCAAACTGAATTGGATAAAGGTTAACAGCAAATGTCAAGGCAACTATAAAGTTTGAATTTTGTCTTGGAATAAAAATAATATTTCTATAATCAAAACTACCTTTTTATGTGTTCTATTGCTTAAAAAAAATGTGTTAGCCAGGTCAGAACTCAAAGACAATTGAGAAGGTCTGACTGGTTCACCTCTGAATACATTATTTAGAAATGACTGGGACTAGGATCAATTAGTGGATAAGATGCTCATACAGCACAAGAAACCTACTGCTAGCAAATCCTGAATAAATAAAAGTTGAAAAAATAAAGACAAAGGATGGCAGTGGCATGCCCCTTCAAGGTCCTTTGCCTCGAGCTGCAAAATAACTAAGTCCTCCTCTTCACCAGTCTGCCTAAAACATTGTCTCATTTGTCCTAACAACCAAAGTACTGAGTACACTGGACTTGGACTTCTTTGCTGCTTATGGAAACATGAAGTCTGCTTTCTACTAAAAAATCTAGAGGGAGAATGTTCGGCCATCATTTGCTGACCTCAGTCTCAAGCGGACTTTGTTTTTATAGCAGGAATATGATCTGAAGGAAACAAACCAGCAAGTCTGCAGCTGTGTAGAAAACAAAATGACAATTTGGAGCAGCCGAGGAAAACAATGCAAATGAACAGAACTGAAATGATGTGGTCTGGTCTTAATTAGGTTATCTGTGTTATGAAGCCCTTCAATGTGGATGAATTAAAATAATTTGACCAAGAGGAGAGGTCGTAACTTCCTCCTTGTGAGGTAAAAGACTGGCTGCTTTCCACCAGCAGTGCTTAAGTTTAAGAGGAACTGACCTTTCCTGACTGGAAAAGGTCAAAGCACAACAAAAAGTTGTTGATTTGGGGAGTTTTTTTCTCTTTAGAAGTGAAATCATCGTTTGAAGAGTTCTTTTTGAATTTATTCAGGTTAAAATTGAAGTGCTTAGACTTTTTTTACATAGTGAATGTTTTCCCTTAATATGAGTTTATAGTGCACACATAAACTCATGTCACTGAGACACGGCCAAAAAACGCTAACTTAGCATTTCTAGATAAGTGAAATAAAGCATATCCATTGGAGATGTCACATGGAATCTTTCTTATGTGAAACATTCAAATACTATGACAGATTAGTGTCATGCAAAGAAATTAATAATAAAAAAAGAAAAAAAAATAATGTTCTAAAACTGTGAGACAAAAGTTATATTCAGAGAATAAAGTCAAATGGAAATAAAGTCAAACTAATATGATAATAAAGTCAGTATTATGAGAATAAGGTCAGAATATTATGACTTTATTCTTTTATTTCTATGATTCTTTCGACTTCATTCTCATACAATTATTCTCATAATTTTAATGAATTAATTGTTTTATTAGTATGGTCCTAATACTCTGTCAGCCAGCAGTACTATCAGCTAAAAGCTAGATAATAAAATGTACACAGAGTTACTCTTATACCAGCCTGTTTGTCACTCAGGATGTAAAGGTGTTCAGTTTCTGTCAGCGTGAAAAAGAGAAAATTCTGCGACATAAAGCTGCTATATTTAGAAGTGACCAAATTACCTTTAAAGATAGAAAACGACACTGCGAAGCTCTGTAATAACCTTATCTGTAGGATTCACATAGGATGGGGATTATCATCCAGCAACACATTCCAAGTTTGGCACAGACCAACAGCATCGTGTTATTGCAGTACAACACTTAATATGGATGTGTTGTACTGACATACAATATATTTCAGTGTCTCTGTGGACAAGAGCGACTTTATGTTCTCTCAAGGTATTTTGACTCCCTTCTATAAGGTCAGAGTCAGGCAGACTATGCTGCCTCTGGCAGATGAAAATACTGCAAACTTGTCTAACAGCTGGGAGCACACATCATGTAATATTCTAATTAAATGTGTTGCTGTAATCCTGATATAAAATTAAAAGAAAGATTTCTCTGGCGATGCAGTCATCCAGCCCGACTGTTGGTGCACCAACACATCACCTCTGTCACACTACCTACAGGCTCTGGTTATTTTTAGCGAGCGCAGAAAGATATATATGATACATGGATTTCACAACATAGCATCGGATTTCTTCTGCTCTTACTCTAAAGACAGTGGCACATTTAATAAAATCTACTGGACGATATTAATTACTATTGTTATTAATCAATTAGAAAATCATCAACAAATTAATTGATTTACATTGAAGTTATTAGATTAAAAAAATTATGTTAAAATTATAGCAATGTTGATTTATTTTACTAGTTCAATCCCAAAATTCCCTTTATAATGATTGTGTAGATATTGATAGACATAGAGCGATAATATATTTTGTCAGCATCTATTTATACTAATATGGATTAATATGGTTCACAGCTAATGAAAACCACAAATTTAGTTACTTAAGGAAAATCAATATTACATAAGAAAATCTTTTTTAAGACAGCAAAGTAATTCAGCATCAGATTGATACTTTAGTTTCTGATTCCTTTTTGAAATGTATTTTGTATTTGTGTTGTAGTTTCTCAACTCTATCTAAAACAGAAAATGTTTTGATATGCACTATATTTAGGAAATAAATGTACTGGTACACACATTTTTTTTCTATCTTTTCTGTTTATTGTCGTATATTTTAAACTTTTTTAGAGCCATCTCTCATGTGTCTAAATACTATGCCAGGTTTTAACAACATAATTCAATAGAAAAAGCACAGAAACACCCAGCGGTCAGATATGTGATATAGCAAACTTAAATAAAAAAATATATTGTTTTACATTTATTTGGTGTCAAACTGATCATAAAATATGCAGTATCGCTCACATGTAGCATATTATGAAGCCAAGAACTGCGAGTCTAGGCCCATATCAGAGTTTTTGGGTTACAGTCGTACTGGACAAAGGTGAAGACGGACTGAAATGTTGTTTATTTATTTATTTCATGTTGACTTTATTGCTACAACATCGACTCCATGCCACGTTCAGTTGATGCAGTAATTTATGCAATCTTATAATATTCTATGTTGTAGATTGCATACAACATAAGATTGCAACCTTATTTATCAAGATGCACCTGCACACTAAAGTCATCCTACAAAGTCTCCAGAAGTAGAAGGACTATTAGAAACACATTTTCTATTGAGCTGAAGTGAATGACATGAATTTTTATGGCAATCAGCAGGAAATCACATCTGATACAGACATTAAATTTAAAGTTAGAGGAAAAGCTTTTGAGTGTTTTTACTCTGGAGAAGAGACACTTTTTTTTTCTAAATTTTCCATCTAAATTCATGCAATCAAACTGAAAAGGTCAGAAACAGAAACATTAGAAAGGCATGGATCCCCTGCAGCTCTTTCAGTTTGTCCAACTCCATATTACATAAGAAATGAGTTAAACGTATTTTTCTCTGTAGAAATTCTCCTCCAATATTATTTATTGGGTTGGTGAGTAAAAACTGATAATTCAGAGACTTAAAACCAACAAACAATCTAAATTCTGACCCAGAATTGAAGCACTGTTTATTGACTGCTGCAAAAGAAACAAATATATTGGATGAAAGCTGGCTACGTCTATAAAGAGAAAAGTTGCAACCGAATTCTGGCAGGCTTTCATTCACACAAGGTAGAGAGTTTATGGATGGATTTTAAGTGGTCAAAGTAACTTTGACTGTTCCAGTTGTCACTGCAGTGCTGCTGCTATAGAGAAAAAGCCCTGTCACTTTTCCAGAAGTTTTCCTGTTTTCCATCCAAAAGATGCTTCAGCTCATCCTTGTCAGCGCCCGGTTGCCTTAAAGTTCATGACTGCTAAGTTACATTGTTCTTGAAGTTCCCCAGACGCAGCTGCTGAGGGTTATCAGAGCGAGAAGAAACAGGCGCAGCACATGACCCCACGCTGAGCCGAGGGCGTCGTGTTAAAAAGCTGCAGTCTCTCTGAGGAAGGTGCAGTCTGCGCTAACGAGCTGCTGTCAGCTGTGGCTTAGTCCAGAGGTTTGAGTCTAAGTTGTTACAAGTGGAGTGTTGAAAAAAAACACCCTGTATGTTTGAGACTCTTATTTTGAAGTAGCAAAGGAAGCAGTCCTTAAATTGCCTCTTTATTTTGACTTAATATGGGCAATTCCTAAAAAAATGTGCACGACACCATTTTGTTTAAGCATCCAGCAGAATATAATGACAGACAGAAGATGCGTCAGAGCTTTTATTGATGCTAAGCTGAAGAACTTTGTGTTTCCTTCCAAAACGTCTGGGCTGCATTTGATCATTTCGAGTAAAATATCGAACTTTAAATTGATGAAACTTTGACTAGCTAATTGTACATTGGGATGCTTTAGCACACGGTTTGGTATTTATGAAACCTTCATTGTACTGTATTTATATAAAAAAAAGAAAGAATAAATCTCCACCAGAATAAGCCGTACCACATGTAAACAATGGCTGAAAGCAGGTTGTCAGTGGAGCTCGTCTCATCCAAGTCCCGACACTCTTGGGCCGACAGACTTCCCAACATAAGCTGTCGTACGTTCTCCACAAACAATTGTTGTTGTCAGTTGTACTTTTTTTTATTCGATTGTAACGTATTTGTGAGATTGTCGATTAAACATTGCCTCCAAACATTATTACTTCTGTACGCATCACACCGACATCAACTTTCTCCTTCTGTGCATTTTGCAGTCGTATTCAGTTCACTCAGAAGTTTGCATGATACTGCATTGTTCTGTAGAATGGCATTCAAACTAAATAAATATATAGGAATTTAGCATCAAAACCTTCTGAATGAGCGCAGCCATTCTTTCCTTCATGTGTTGTCCATGCTCTTGTTGGACGATGCAAGAGCAGGTTTGACTGCTATGTTTGAAGTCATTGGATGCAGTGCCAGTGAAAGGTTTTCGTCACAATTACGGGTTACTTTACTTGTCATTTGGTACGCTGAATAGTTGAAAGAACCAAAAGCGTTCAGGAAGAAAACCGCCTCATAGGCTGTTACCATTCTGAGATCCAGAAGTGACAAGTTGAAGATATGAGAGAAAAAAAAGCTGATATAAGACTCCAGGGACGTCCATCAGCTGCACGCGGCTTTTAAAGAAACCTTGGCTGGAAGATATAATTGACTTTAGTGATGGAGAATATTTTCAAGCCCTAAAAAAAAAAAAATCATTAGAGAGCACATTTTCAATCCTTCAGAGTTTCTTCATGCAGCTTACTTTCAAATGTTATATTAAATTGCTTTTTTCACGATGGCTGATTCAACGTCACGTATTATTGTGATTTTCTTAGCTCTATAGCATGTTTTATAGTGCTCCCTTCCAAGTAAGCGGGCGTCAGACAAAGGCAGCAGAGTTAAAAGAGGATTTTTCTCTTCCTAAAGTGAGGGAAAAGCGAAGCAGTCTGGCAGTGTGGCTTGTGTGAATGTGTTTGATTATGCATTTCTAGCACTGGCCCCACATTCACGCCTACATATCCTATTCTGCCTCGATATCACCGGATGTCAAAGCACACACCACACACACACACACACACACTCACATGTAGAGTCCTTTTTTTTCTTTCTTCATTCCACCTACCTTCGTCCCCATCATTGGCACTAACTGTGAGAATAGCAAAGCCCACGTCAGCGTCCTCATCCACATCAACTTCATAAGACGCCTGTGCAAACACGGGCTTGTTATCGTTCACGTCGCTGATGAAAACGCGAACATATGCTGTGTCTGAAAATTTAAAAACGTACAGAGAGAGAGAGAAGGAGGAGAAAGGCAATTAAAACCAGAGGTTGCTCCTATTCTGTCAACGTTAACATGAACATCTGTTTTTTTTTGTGTTTTGGTTTTTTTTCCCCTTTTGGAGCAGCATTTTAGTCGCTTCGATGGAGAGAACCAACAAACCGGAACGCATACAGGAAAACTGGCGATACTTCTACAAACACATAAATCTTCTCAGCTATCATTTTATACCACTTTTAACTATTTTTTACAAAATGTCTCAGTTGATTTTGACAGTTTTGCTGCAGAATTTTTTTTTACATCAACATCCAACCTAAGGGAAGTGAGCTTCACAGGGAACCTGATCAGTCAGGATCAGGGCGACGCTCTGCGCAATCCAAGACACTGCGTGCGCTTCCTTTGATATCTGGATCAAAAAGTGCAAAACGTGCAAGGCAGTTTTGAGACTTAGATTAATTATTTACCCCAGGGTGGAGTCGGTACACAGTTCATGGTAAAAAAAAAAAATAGTACAGGCATGTAGCCTTAGAGCTGCACACACCACCAGAACTCTGCACATGTTTAGAGGTGGGCAGCAAAGGAAGACGAATGCAGGAAGTGACCGAGCGGATTTCAAAGCTATAGCTCCTCTGTGTTTTCACACAAAGCACCCAACTTCATCCTACAGTCTCGCTGTTCGGCAGAACTTCCTGCCAGCAAAAAACGTCTCATCAGGCATGTTTCTGTGAAAACATGACAACTCACTGTTGTCTCTTGTCTATGTCTGTGCACTTAGATCTGCAAAGCAAACACAAAGTTATTCAAGTGCCTTCCTTTCCTGCATTTGTTCTTTTTTTCCCCAGACACACACACACACACACACACGCACATGCACACGCACACACACCTACACACCTACACACAAAAAAAAATTCACACAAATAAGGTTTGAATGCGAAACCCAAAGAGAGATTCAGGCCAAGATCAGTTCATAGACTGAAAGGAAATGTCAAGATTTTTCACCAGCATTCTGGGACTACAGTTTAAGTAAGTGGCATGTTTCAACAATTAGAGGTCGTAGGTCAGAAAGATTAATTTCATTAAATAAAGTGTCCTTCTGTTTCCTATATTATATTATATATACATGCTGAAATAAAGAAAACCCAGTGGTGTGCAGCACTAAATGGGGGAAATGATGGGATTTCTGTAAAACCGTAGCTGCATTTCCCTTTTAAATATTCACAAAGCAATTATATTCTGCTTATCTTTAAAAAAGACTCACTTTTCTATCTGTGGTGTTTCCATTAAATAAGAAATGGAATTAAAATCACCCCTGAATATGTATTTTCATGCAATGAGACATTTAAAATCATGGACGACGGATGTAAGCACTTCAGCAATATATTCAAAATGTAGTCATGTCATGATCAGCCATCGGAGGAGACGTCAGGGTCTCACTGAGACGTTGAAGTAGAAAGGCTCTTATACTTGGGAGTGGGTGTGTATGTACAGTACTCCAAGTGATCAGATGATCACTAGCCCAATAAATCAGAAAGTAGGTTAAACCATCAGTTTCAATTACAGTTTGAACATCTTGCAGGCCGAGATGAGTGAACACAGCATCCTCAAATTGAATTTCATCTGATCGCTCTCTATATCAACCTCAAATCAATCCAAACTACCAAAATAAAAAGAAACAAAGCAGCAATTTTTGTGAAAATGAGGAATCCTTTGGTCAAAACTATTGTGTCAATCCCGGTCTTGGCCTCTCACAGCTGTGGCTGTTGCATTCCCTCATCCAGAAAGCTCATCAACAGCTGTTGCCACTGGCAGTTGAGATCTGGCAGACTGGGACAGAGTCAGAGTGACATTTGAGGTAATTTAAAACGAGTCTGACTGTCGAGAGAAGAAAGACCCAGCGAACTACTGAAGGACCTCACGCATGGTCCCCATACATCTGTACCAGGATGCTGGAGGGGTAGGCATGCAAATGTAGAACATAATTAGCTGCTACTGATGAGAAAGGGAAGAAGTAGTAAGAGGATGATGGTTTGTTTTTGTTTTTTCCAGACAATATGCAGCTGGCTCCACCCGGGGCTCTCACAGCATCACAGTTCATAAAGTTGTGCGTCATCCCAACATGTTCAATCTATAACTATTCTGTAAAATCATCGACTGCGATTTCCCCAAGCGCAGCACACATAACCCAAGTGGGCGGGGCTAGTTGTTCTAATAAGACCCCCATGTCTTCTCTGATTGGCTGATAGATAATGAGTACAAGCACCATAGTGAATTATGAATATATATCAAGTAACAATTTTTATCAGTCTCTGACAGGATCTTTAACAAATTAGAACATGAACAAGCTTTTTCACATGTGATTTTAATTTGATTTCCTATTTAATGGAAATGCCACAATTGCAAACTTGACTTTTATTGACATTAGCAGAAAACAGACATAGATTGGCACACATTTGTAACACAGCTGCAGAGTATTCTTGTGCCATCACTGTCTTCAAAACACCATGATGTTGCGTCTCGTATCTGTAGCATCAGCAGGTCATGACATATGAAGATTCTTTGATGTAGAAACTCAGTAGTGACAACTCAGTGCTGCACATGATGGACCACTGCAGGATATAAACACTCTGCGTCTTACCAATGCTTAGAGGGAAACATGTAATAAACCCATTAAGCTATGGTAAAGCCCTGTATATGATCCAATGCTGTCTGAGGCACTACTGGTCAGAATGACACCAGGTTTTCTCTGAGTGTCTGTTCTAACCATGTAAGCAAATGAATTATTAACACCAATAGTCTGCAGGTACGGCGCTGATAAAAAAAAAGTATTCAGTCTTTTTTCTTCATTTAGATTTTTTGTTCCACTGCTTTTGTTGCTTTTTACAAATCAATCATGGCTTTTTTTGGCAAAAGAAATTACAAAAAAAAATTTCTACAAAGAAGTAATTAACTGAACATATTTAACTTAAAACAAGAGATTACAGAAATCTTTACCACCTTCAAAACAGCATGTAGGTGAAGCACTGTTGGCTGCAATCAGAGTAAATCAGTGTGGATTGGTCTATCAGGCTTGTACATATGGACTCTATTTTCCTCCATTGTTTCATACAAAACCATTCGAGCTCTGACGTGGCTCAGAGTCATGTGGGGACGTGGCTCAGAGTCAGGCATAATTATGCTTCCTAAAATGAGCAGAAGTCAAAACAATTTGTTAATATGGATAGAAATTCAAACGTGCAACCTTTTTATCTTCTGCTGTCATTGATTCCTTTTGTGGTTCATTCTACATTCAAACAAACCAAGAACAACATCAAATTACTGCCAGTGTCTCTGTAGTTCCTGCACTTCTTAATATTTAACATCTGTTTACACTGTTACAGATGCCACAATGAGCCAAACCTGAAGTGATATTAATAATCAATGGTGATTCATAAAAAATACAAACCTCTTTTTGAAAAGGAACTGATGCACTGCTTCTACAAGAATGTGATGCAAGAATCATTTTCTCAATCATTTCAACCTTGTATTTAACCGAGAATGATCAAGAGACATAAAAAATATGAAGTAATATTCATTCTGACAGTACAGCTGAAAATAATTCTGCTCTTCAGAAATAAAGAAGCATTTTCAAAATGCCATAAAACCTTTTTAACTTCAGCAACACACATGATTCTGCCAACCAGTCCCAGCAATCTGATTAGTATCAGACAAATATACAGAGTCTTAGACATTTGCATATCGGAGCATAAATGTGCAATAATGTCAGACTTTATGAACTGGCTAACAACAGCCCTGCAGAATAATTAAGGTCGTGGAGTGATTTTGACTTTGGCAGCTGACTGCTCCACAGAGAGAAATAGAAACATTATGCTGTAAAAACAGATTAAATCTTTGGATTAACTATAAGAAGCTAACTTTTTATGTGCCCACAGCCTGCCACGGGTTCGCACCATGTCTGTACTTTGAATTTTACTTTTGTGTGTTCTTTAAAATACTTTTTGAAGACATTCATTCTTGTTACGTTTTCAGTTACACACATGGCAAAATACACATTGTTTACAAAGATGATAGTCAGATGACAAATGTTTGCATCAACCATATTTATGAGTCATATTTGATCTTACTAGAATGGACTCCTTCACTGGGTACAAAGATAAACTATTTTAATCAATAATACTTAAATGCATCAACTGGAGCTGTAAACTCTAAGGGATTTTATTTTTCATTTTCAAGATTCTGTAAATTTTGAAGTATTTTGTCTTTGCTTCAGGTCAGAGGATAAATACAATGATTATTATTCTTCCAAATGAACTCTTTCCATGAAAGTAAATTTGTTGTCAGCAGCTACTTTCCAGGTCAGTCCCCTTTTCTCTAAATTGTTAGAGAATTGTTCGAGGCCTCTGTTATTAAGGCCAGCAGTACACCCTTAATAACAGATGTAATGGACCTGGAGTGTTTTCTTTGCCTCTGCCAGCTAACGTCTGACTGAAGTTAGCGAGTTAGCTGGCAAACTTCTTATTGAAGATACACAACATGTGTGGAAGTGTGGTTAGTACTTCCTGTGTACATTCCTTAACCAAGGAATGTTAAGAGAAGGATGATCCAGTTAATACAGGTCTTGAGTGATGGCTGTTATGTCACAGAACCGTTCAGGTAGCTGCGCTACAATGCTAGTTTCCTATGTGGCATGTTTCTCCTCTTGGAAAACCTTTTCCCCCAAACATCAGTAATTGTGTTGTTTTCTCTTAGGTTTCTCCCCACCAACTTCTTCATGTTAAATCCTAAAGTTACAATTTTGTTTCTAACAAAATTGTAACTTTGTTACAACAAATTGTAACAATTTGTTTACAATTTCTTACAATTGTAAACAAATTGATTTAGAAACGATTTAGAAACAACTCTATGGGGCAAATGGTTAAATATCTACTTTGAAATGTCTTCAATACAATATTTAAACCATGATTCCAAGCTGAAAGTGGAAACCACAATTTCTTTCAGTCATATCCCTTCACTGCCACCACTTGTAGAGAAACCTTTACTGGATAACAAATCTACCAGCAGCTTCTAAAGCTGTGCAATTCACTGGCTTATATTTTTACTTTTTCTCCACCAAACTGTTTTGTACTTCAATTCAGTAGAAACTCTTCCTTTCATGTACGTTTTCTGGCAAAAATACCATTGTTAAAATATTTTTCCTATTGTGTCACATTACACTCACAAACCTTAATGCAAAACACAAAACAGTGCATATTTTTTATAATGGAAAGAAAATGATATGTGATGTCACTGTCATTTCTTTCCCATACTAGTAATAATCTGCAAGTGTGGCATACACAGATAGGCTCACATCCTGAGCCAAACTGAAATTTTCACCTACACGTGTTTTCAAAAATAGCATAAGCTCTGGTAGAAAGGAGGACAACCTCAAACATACATTTCTTGCCTTGCCATGGATTTTCAGATGGATTTAGATCCAGACTTTGACTGGGTCAATGGAACACATAAATATGCTTTGATCTAAAGCATGTCATTGCCATAATGGCTATATATTTAAGGTGCAACTAAGAAATTAATCTCTGTTCTGCTCAGATCTATTCAGCTTCTAACATTTTTTCCCCAACACGGTGTTAGATATTTTTTGGTATTATCATTTTGTTATTACTTTAGTTTATATTCAGTCTAATGTTAATCAGCGTTATTGTGATTTTTAGTTAAAAGTGTTTCCTCTCTTGTGTGTGTATAAACTGACGACTGTCTTCACAGAGGTAGTAAAAATTTTATGGTTCTCAGACCTTAAATTCTTCTTGTGTTTATCTGCTTACTTCCTTAATTGCTAGTCTGACCTAGAGCTGAACTGGGCTCAGATGGTAGATCAGATATCACACCTGGAACTGAGTTGTTGGTCTGTTTGTGTCAAGTGTTTTACGACCTCTGTTGTTTCCTGACTGCACCATGTGATTGTTTTTCTTTTACAATAAAGAGGGAGCTCACGTGAAAGCAGATCAGAACTCTCTGTGGACAGCTTGAAGGAAGTTGTTCATGGAGACTTCTCCTTCTGCAGAAGCCTGACCATATTTAATTCATATACGTTGTCTGTGGTTATTTTTGTAGGTTCGAGAAAAATACCTTACACACGGCATGCGCTCTTTGTGTCCTAAATCACCTGAAAAACTTGTGGAAACCTGCAAGAAGGCTTTCTACTTTCCAGTCTTCCTACTGAATGTGTTGAGTGGCCTCACTAGCAGCAGCACTAGCAGCAGCACTAGCAGTAGCACTAGCAGCAGCACTAGCAGCAGCACTAGCAGCAGCACTAGCAGCAGCACTAGCAGTAGCACTAGCAGTAGCACTAGCAGTAGCACTAGCAGCAGCACTAGCAGCAGCACTAGCAGTAGCACTAGCAGCAGCACTAGCAGCAGCACTAGCAGTAGCACTAGCAGCCAGTGTTGTACAAAGTACTGAAATCTCGGAGTCAAGTAAATCACGAAAAAAAAAAAAAATGTTACTTGAGTTAAAGTTTAAAGTATCTGAAATGTCTTGTACTTAAGTATGGAAATTACTGTAAAAATGGATGTACTCAAGTAATGTAATGAAAAGTACAAGTAAAAAGTAAAACAAGGCAAATGCAGTTTGAATGACATTTTTTATATTTTGGTAAACTTGTCAAATACATTAAAATAATGTACACAACCAAGTGCAGGCAAAATGAAACCTGCTAATAGATAAACCTGCAACATCATTTAGTTAAGAAAATTAGGTGCTTTACCTAAACCACTAGGTTAACTTAACCTGCTTTACAACTGAACCAGCTTCTTAGTAAACCCTCCAGGACAGAAAATAAAGTTTTTGTAAGCCTTAAGTTTTCCCTTTCAGTAAGGTCAGTGCTGAAAATGAGAAAAATAAATTGTCAGAACAGAAAATGCGGCCAACATGAAGAAAAAAAGCTGTTAGGATTACGCCACTTCACAAACTATAGGTGCACACAACTGGTCATTATGCAAAAGAAAAAAAGAATTGGGAGGAAAATGCAGCTTATTTGGCATCTGAAGAGGGAGAGTTTTTTGTTAACTTGGTGTTTAATGGGAGAAAGGTAACAGAGCTCCATGATACTGACACCCCACCTACTCAAATAATCCAGCAAATAATCTGATTAGTTAGTGCTCCGTTTGTGCAGCTTTGGTTTCCGAGATATTAAAAATTATTTTTTAGGCCATCCAAAATATATACTTTTTAAGATTACAATTACTGAAAATATTGAATATGACTACTTCACACTCAATATTTTGTGTCATGAATTTTGTGTCAGTTGGTCACAAGGCAAGAAATCTATTTCCATTAGTTTCTCAGGAGTTTGGATGTAAAATTTGTTGACTCTCCCTGAGTGAAACTCCGACACCTTGAGGAAGAGGGAGACCTAGAGAACAGCTGGCCGAAATTAGCGTTCATGAATCGGATCAACCTCGAGCTAGACGCCGCTGACACCGGATATCGGAATAGCCAAAATCCAAATTGAAAACAAATTTGCTGCGTTTGTTTTAACGGCACAAACGGAGCACCAACGAACCAGCCCACTTTGGTTTGTTTTGTAGCAAAATGCGGGGATGGTAAACTCTGAACGGCCTAAAAAAATCATTTTAATATCTCGGAAACCAAAGCTGCACAAACGGCACAAACCTACACATACGGAGCACTAACCAATCAGACTGTTTGCTGGACTTTATGACGTAGTGGGGAGAAGCGAAACCTGTGCATCCTATTGGTGGAGATGAACAAGCCCAGGCAAGCAGGCTTTGTTGCAGTCAATCAGTAAGTGGGATCAAAACATTTGCGTTTCTCTCTCGCTTTTTTGTAACGAGTACCTAAACCACACATTGAAAATGTATCGGAGTAAAAGTATGCAATTAAGTTCGGAAATGTAGTGAAGTAAAAGTAAAAGTTATCAAACATTTTCTTACTCGAGGAAAGTATGAAGTACTCCAAAATATACTTAAGTAAAGTAGCGAAGTATTTTTACTTCGTTACTATACAACACTGCTAGCAGCAGCACTAGCAGCAGCACTAGCAGCAGCACTAGCAGTAGCACTAGCAGCAGCACTAGCAGCAGCACTAGCAGCAGCACTAGCAGTAGCACTAGCAGCAGCACTAGCAGCAGCACTAGCAGCAGCACTAGCAGAGCACTAGCAGCAGCACTAGCAGTAGGAACCACACGAGCTGTAATCCCCAACAGCCGTGTCTTGGTAGGTTTTTCAGTTTCGAATGCAGCGATGCATCCTGACTACTTTGGAGATCACAATCAAGGAAGGTTTTGGCTTTTGGTTTTCCAACATTCTTTTGTAACAATTTACACAATTCATTACCCACTTATCTATTTTTGGTGAGATATCAGAGGATTTTTTTTAACCTATAGATATTCACTGGACTTTTGGTCCTCCCGTACATGATCTCTTTAAGAGTTCTACAGCCACCAGTAAGAAATGATGATTTTCAAATAAAAAAAAAAACACACAACTGATTTTAACATTTAATGCATTCGTGCTGAAAACTGGCAGTAAAATTCAGTCCTTAAGTAAAGTCGTCCACATTCTGCTTTGATTAACGACCAAACAAAGTCTTTGGTCTGTTTTGAGGAGATTCTTTTTTTTCTACCATCACCTTTTCTTATCCATCCATCTGTCTCAGCAGCTGTTCTGTTTCTTCATCATCTCGCTATGCTTCTTGTCTACGTATGCATTTCATCTGGCAGCAAATGAGAGAGAGAGAGAGAGAGAGAAAGAGAAAGAGAGAGATACGGAAGAGGGGGATCGGGCTGACATGCTGAAAGAGGGAGATGCCCTTTGGTTTTTGAGTAAAGAGATCGAGACGGAGCAGATGTGGGAAAAATAAACATTAACACTGCCTTCGATCGTGATTTGGAGGCTGAGATGAAGTCTGTAGAGCAGCTGTCTGCTGCACCGAGTTCTTTGTGTTGCTCTGTTTTTCAAAAGAAAAAGCAATTTCCAAGATCTTGTTTCCTGTTATGAAAGGATTTTGAATTTGATGTAATAACATTTTATATGCCATAACTTCCACAGCATACTCATAAACAGCAAGAAGTGTTTCTGTTTATGCATGTGTATGTCAACTTAACATGCAGCTTTACACAGAGAGACCTCCATGTTTGGCCATTCATTTTACCTTCCTACGATTCATTTTGTCTTTGATTTTATTAGTGGATAATGCTCAACCACTGCAAAAGTATCCTTGGAGTTTTGGAAAATATGCCAAAAAAGACAGGAAACTCTGGCAATTTGAGTATTGAAAAATATGGAACCGTAATCTGAAAATGATTAGGAACCATGCATACATCCTGGACTTTTACTAATAAAGTCTGCTTTTGAGTAAAAGCCACTAGATGGATGTGGTGCTATTTAATATAAAATTAAGGTGGCGCTTTGACAATATCAACACTGTGTGTTGTACATAATGTGTCCTCTTGTATTAAGATTTTGATATTATTGCCTCAAATAAATAAAAATTCAACTGAAATAAGTGGTTAAATTTTTATCATTCCTGGAATCAGTCCTTGCTAAACCTTACTGATGAAAAAAAACATGTGCCAATTTAGATAAGTGTGAACATTCAATTATGGTGTCACTGTCTTCAATTGTAGAAATACAGAAAATGTATTAACGGTATCAATTGGCTGACGGAGCACAAGGTCAAACTACGTTCCTGGGACTCCATAAGAGTCTCTAAGTCATGACTTGGACCGGATGTTATAGAGCAGCTGTTTCATGAATGTGATCTCAGGTAGGGGATCGTTTTAGAGCAAAGTTGTGTCCTCTCAGTGAAGTGAGTTAGAGGAGTGGCAGCACCATGATCAACATCACTGCCATCGGATCCCAGGCCACATGTGGACATCGCTGCTTTACAGTTTTTAACCCATCTGTTATTTCCCTTTTGTTTGTTCTAGGATTTAAAACTTTTATTGGACAGTTAATTGAATACTAACATCCTGCTTTGTCACAGTGGGATTTAAGTAATTATTATATTCCTGTTTTCTTTTCCACTAAACATCTGAAAGTGAAGCTTAAATGAGCCCAGAGAAACCAGCGACTTTTTCTTCTGTAATAGCATTCAGCAAGAGGTGGAAACATCTTGTGTGGCTGCGGCTCCCTTCCCTAACAGATCCGCTTGTCACAGTGAAAAACGTTGAGGACCCAGAAGAAATATGACTATTTAACAGTCAGAATATTTTCAAAACAACAAATCTGATATTTTGCTCTCCATGTCATTTTGTTCCTGCAATAGCAGTTTTCATATTCTCACTGTAATTCTCCACTGTCAATCATTATGAGCAAGTCTGTGAGCAAGCCACGTACAAAACATCATGTAGAATCAGTCCTGTGCACAACTATCTGCTCTGCCAGACACATAGCAATGACATAAGGATGAGATCACACTAAACCTGTACTTCTGACAGAGAGGAAGGAACACTCCAAGTGTGCTTTTGATGAGGGAATAACATTACAATGTGATGTAACGCTCAAAAGTGTCAATTATACATAAACAAAGATGAGCTCTAAAGTGTTGCTCTAAGTTACCAGAATTGGGTTGTCCATGCTTTCCTGGTCGCGAAGACTCCCAGCCATCCACAGACTGAACTTCCAACAAGTACGAGCTTTTGGTCTCTCTATCAAACACAGCCTGAGAGTAGATGAAGCCCAGATCCGAGTCGATGCGGAAATACTTGTGGTCCCCACTGCGGTCCTCCAGCAATGAGTAGGAAATCTGAAAAGAAAGGTGGGAAAACAAACTTTGGGTCTAAAAAAAAACAATGTGCATTTCTATGTATTTATTGTGAAAGATTGCACACTAAAGTGAGCGGTTAATATGTGATTTTTTTACCTTCCCATTAAGGCCCAGGTCAAGATCATTGGCTGATACCTGGAAAATCAAAGTTCCTGATTCTGCTCCTTCAGTGACTGAGGCCTCGTAGATGGAGGAAGTGAAGAATGGAACGTTGTCATTAACATCTGAAGATGAAAAAAGACAATTTTCCCTTTAAGTCAGAAAATGCTTCCAGATCAAACCTCTTAGAAGTGCATTCTTCCCTATAATGATTGACACTAAAATGTTTATTTTGTTAAATCAGTACACAAAAACTAGAGAAATGCTATTAATTAAAGTTTTACTGTTTGTCTAAACAGTAATAAACCTTTATACAGAAAAAAACCTTGTTTCCTAGTTACATAATTCCAGAATTTGAAGTGCCTATTAGCAGCTTTTGTTTTTAACTGATAGAAGTCAGAGCACCAATTTAAACCTCTCTGCTGAAGACCAATAAGAGACGCAAAACAAGAGAAAAGGTTTTCATAGAAATAAAAGTCCCATTTTAACAAAGCAGATTAATGTCCAAAAGCATTACAGCTTGTACTCAAAAAGTGCCACACATTAAATCTGCTGCTGCCTCATGAGCCTCTTTTCCTCCCATGTCTTCTGAGCAAATGTCTTAATCTATGAATAAAAAATTGGGTCTTAAATCCATTACAGACCTCCCTCTCCTCCTCAGAATAACTGCCTCTGGAGAAGTCAAAGAGCTTTCTTATTAAGACAGATACGGACGACAGGGAGGGCTAAAAGAGAAATGGGAAGTTAAAAGAGGGACAGTAGGGGAAGAGAGGGTCTGTGAGAATTAATTATTTCTCACTGGATTAAACACAAATGTGACTGAACAGCGTGTGTGTGCGATTGCACCAAGATGAAGTTTTGAAAAGCCAGGATTTCAAAACTTCACGTCAACAAAGTTAATTCAGATTTACATGACATAACTAAACAATGAAGATACGCATAAATTGTACAGTGACCAGGGTGTCAATATATACATGGGCAACAGATCAAATGTGTTCTGAAAGGGTTCTGAAGTGAAGTTCTGATACCAGTTCTTTTGTTTGAGCTGCAACCCGTCTGGTATTTCGAGTTCCAACAAGAAAGGAGCCTGTGTTTTCCAATATTAATAAAGCATTACTTCCCCATCAAGCTCACAGTAGCTGAGTTTCCATTACAAATTTTGTCAATATTTGCTGATGTCAGAAGAGAAACACATTGTCACAATTGCGGTGTTTCCATTAAATGAAAAACTCAAGAAAGGTGGCAGATGAATACATTTGTTCACATGAACAAAGCCATTGAAACACACCCTGGCAAAATTCTGTTGTCTACTTCGCAGTTTGCACCAGTGGCAACATCCACTTGATCATGTGCAAACAAAGTGTCTCCATCAAAATTTTACAAAATAAACCAATTTTAATACACTTCACCTCAGCATAAAAACTTCTTATCACAAAAACGAGTTTTTTCTATAGTTGGGATTTTTCCATTAGGCAAATTTATTTTCAAAATGATACGGTCAATGGAACTGCAGCTACTGGTTATAAAATAATAAGTTACATTTGGGAAGAAGCAGACAGGAATGTTTCATAAAGACTCACCTGTGACATTAACATAGACCGTGGTGAAGGCAGCTAATGGTACAGCTGCCACATTCTGAGCGCGAACCCGCAGAATAAAGTTCCTGGTGGTCTCATAGTCCAGGGGCTCCGCCACCAGGATGGAGGCTGAACCATCTTCTCGATTGGGAGTCAAGTAGAAGCGAACCGGCATGTTGGTCTCTGGGACCATTCCATCCTCCAAGTTGTACGTTACCCTCGGATCACCAAGAGGTGAAGTGGCTTTGATGGTCTTTATGGACCAGAAATGAGAAAAGAAGACAAGAGCAATATCAGAACACGGCTTAGGCAGAATTATCCCCACCAAAACATCTTACTCAACATATTAGACCTGGAAAAACAAAAACTACAGTAGAAACTGGAGATGTTGCTCCTTTTATCCTCACTGTTGGGCATTGCAAGAGACTAAATATTTGCTGTTTTGAAATCAGAAAAAATTGCTAAAAGTTAGAATAAGCTAAATATTAACATAGGTTTTATCCTGTCAGTTAAAAAAAAAAAAAAAAAAGACAATGTCCAAGCTAATATAGACCTCTTCCTCAAAACATTTGGATTTAATAAAGACACCTCTGGATGTTAAGATGTGTTAAGGTAATACCTCACAAACACACATCTTTCTTGAGTCTTTGGGTCCAATTTGTGAATGCTTAAAATACCCGCAATCATCTATTGAAATAAACAAGCATAGGAAACACTGCAGGAATGTCTATAGGCAACATGTTGTTCAGGAAGGAATCGGTTCTACAGTCTGTCCCAGAGGTCACCATGCTGTGGTGTCAGTTTCCACACTGAAGCAATTCCTGAACGTGGAAGGGTTGAAACGCCACTCAGTGAAGAAGAAGTAATTTTCCGCAAATCAACAGAAAAGGCCGCATTTGAGTTTCCAACGCATTCAGGGGCAGAGAAAATTCATTTTTAAAGACATGTCCAGTGGTCTGATGAAGCCAAAATTCAAGTGTAAGTAAATTGTTTCTTGATACCTTGTTAGTAAGCAAATAGCAATATGCTGTCAGACTGTGGCAGTTTCAACTGTATATTTATGCAGCATGATGATACTCACATCATAATAGTTATCACTTTCTGAATATAGAAGGCATGTACTCACAGTGTGATGTAAGCCAGCAAACAAAATCAAAGCTTAAATGGTTATACTGATTTGCATTTGAATAATTTTCACACTTGCACTTAACAATTTTGAGACTAAGGTGCAGCAATGAAATTCAATCTGAACCCCAATTAAAAAGACAAATGTTATCCAAGGGACTTTTACAAGACAAACAGTCAATTTATATCCAGAAATAAATAAATCTATTGCAGTCCAGTGGCATATAAAGGGTTCAATTCCAATTTGGTCTTACTTATACAATACAAAGCAATCACAATCAGAATCCAATTGGCTGAAAGTTATCTTAGAAAGTCCAGCTGATTGGTTGAAATGAACCCCTTCTAAACGCAAACAGCAAAGCTACAACTGAATTGTGCATTATAAACAGATCATCTCCTTTAAAGCGAACATACAAAAGCTCCAAACTGTCTAAATCTAACAGCAGTCAACTGATATTGTGTGTGGGATCAAACAGAGACACACTCGCATCCAAATGCAGCTTACACCTACACTAATTAAGGATGAGGCTGTTCAACAGCTGATGCTGCATACAAGCCAATTAAAATTAAGAAAGCCATCTTGGGATTGATGCGGCTTGCTTATAGGTGACCCACATGCATCCTTTCAACCTGGAAAGAGAAGTGGCAGCAATAATGAGACACCCTGCAAAGCAAAATGTGTCAGAGCACACAGTGTGCTTATTTAGGCCATAAAGACTTCAACTGTCCAAAGCAGAGGAATCAGAGCCAAAGGAGAGTCATTGCATCTCTCCATAACCGGCGAATCAACTCCGAGCTGCAATCTCGATTAATACATGGCACCGCTGGGACCTTCCTCTATCTTCCTCTTTTTATTAGAGTTGCTCACAAACACAATGAAGGGCACGCATTCCCATTTAAACTAACCTTTCTCCATCTTTATCTCCATCCTAGGAGTTAAAACATTCATCAGCCACTCTAATGGACTCAGCTACTTTCAGGAGAGTCTTAGAGACGACAAAAAACGTTAATTCATTCAAAAGTATCTTGGTAGTGTGGATTATCCCATCTATCTTACTGCATTTTTTTGTACATTCATTGCTTTTCTTCAGAGGCAACATGTCGGTGGAATGTTGAGTGTACGCAGTTTTCAAAGCAGCAGTGAAACTTAAGATCTCCTCGTTACACGTTACTGCTAATTTCAATCAACTCAACTTTTCAAGTTCATTTCAGCAAGTCATTTTCACCGTGTCTTGATGCCTCCATAATTTTGCTTCTTTTTCTTTAACTTTATAGATGCTATCAAACAACTTCATGCTACAACATTTGCAGGCTGACGTACCACGATGGGCGTGTCCCGAACTGTGTTCTCCGGTATCACCACACTGTAAGTGTCTTTTTCCCACTGTGGAGGCTGGTTCTTCACATTGGTGATAGTGACAGCCAGTTCCACCGAACTGCTCTTGTTTCCTCCATCTGTTGCTACAATCTCCCTGGTGATGTATGTCCTCTGTGGACAGAGTAAAGGCAGTGAGGCTAAAGGACAGGAAGAGAAAGCCAAAGGCTGAAGATGGGACTTAATGTCAGAAACTGCAGGGCAAAGAGTGTGGTGCGTTACACTAACAACATGTTTTGTAGCAGTTCTGTACAGCAGACTACTGTGAATTATGCAATTTTGAATTAAGAGTTTTGTAGTGTGTATGATGATGTAAAGCAAAAAGAAAGAAGAAAGCTTGGGTTGTTAATAGGAGCTTGAAGATGCTGAAGATACAAATTTTCAGTCTACTCGGTCCTGGAAGAGTCTGAGATGTGGTGTATGGAAATCATTACATGGAATTTTCCTCTCTTTTTTTATTCCAAACAGAATCGATTTTTCTTTGTTGTTGTTAGTGAAGCAAAGGACAAAAAGGAAGGCAGATATCAGATAGCCTCCTCTGGGCATGAGGCTCTGCTGAACATAGAACCACAACTGTCAGCAATAAAATGCTAAGATACAAACATTTTCTCTTTGCTTCAGGTTGACTAAAATCCTTTGTTATCAGTGACAAACCAACATTTGATTCTATCCTCTAACAAGTTACTACGTTTGACTGTAAATCCAGACATTTTTAGTATCAGCCTGAACTCAGCTCATATTTACCTGAGAGATGGGCTGGTTGACGTACACCCAGCCCGTCAGCGGGTTGACCCTGAGGTACTCTGGCTGCTCACCAGACATGGTGTACGTGACGGCTGCATTGCTGCCAAAGTCATCGTCATGGGCTGCCACCCGTAGGAAACTAGTTCCGATCATTGTATCCTCACGAAGGAAGTCTGACAAAAAATGGAAGCTGAGTTATATTTTTCACTTCCTTCAGTATGCTCAAAAGTACGCACAATGCCGTTAAAAGAATTAGCCCCTTTATAGAGTCCTTCTACATTTTCCTTTTGTTTCCAAATGTTTCAGATCATTAAACAAATTTAAATATAAAAGATAAACTTGCTTCCAATTAATGAGTTCATTTATTAAGGAAACACCATATACAAATCAGCATGACCCAATGTGAGAACTTCACTGTCCTCCCTTTGTGTCCTTCATTTGTGTACGGGGAGGAAAGGACACAAAATCAGCGGGACACACAGTATCTTCTTACACTCATATCGGAGGCTCTCAAACTTCGGGCTGTTGTCGTTCTGGTCCAGGATGAGAATATTGAGCTGACAGATGCCGATCAGGGGGTCGGCTGCCTGGTCAGTGGCAGTCACAGTCACCGCATACTCCCGCTGACGCTCACGATCAAATTTCCTGGCAGTCACGATCACGCCTGGAAACATTAGGGTGGCAATGCAGATCAGACAGAGCACCAAATGATCTCAAATTAATCTGCTGACAGAATCTCGCCACCAAACTTCACGCGTGAGTTGAGATTACGTACCAGTATCAGGGTGGATACTGAATGCAGGAACTGTAGAATCTTTGTGCATGAAGCCATATGTGACCCTCCCATTGGAGCCTTCATCTGCATCCACAGCATGAACCTGCAGAACGAACGAACCCGCCGGCTGGTTCTCCAGAACCGATGTGCTCTCTCTGTACTGCTGACACTGAGCAGAGAGAAAACAGCAAAGACAATGATGCGTGTGTGTTAGACGTTTCGAAAGGGTAAAAATTAGTGGAATGGTAAATGTGTTAATCAAAAGGGAATAAAAAATAAAAGTAGAATGCTTGCATGGAGGTTGTTTCTATTTGACAAACAGAAAGGTTTGTTAAAGTTGGTTCTTTTGAATTATTTCTGAGTATTTTCCTCAAACAGTGGTGTAACTACCGATGCTGGTACTTCTGTTTTCTTTAAAACAGTCACGTGATCACAACAATTCACAAACAGTAAGCTGAATTATCAATAAAATGCTATCCAGAAAATGAGTGCTTTATGACACCAGTTTCATTTGATAGACATACTATAGTACTTCTAGTGCATGTATAGTACTGTAGTACTTCTAGTGCATGTAGTATTCTGCAAATTACACCTATAATTAAAATACATTCATAACAGTAAAAAGTAAAAGTCTCAGGAAAGATAAAAAATCTGATATTAATACTTATTACTAACTGCATCACACACTTGCATTAAATTAATATTTAATGCACATGTGCATGAAAATGAGCATGTGCTATAATAACACAAGAGGAAATGGCAGAAAATAGTTCCCACTCCTGCCGTTTACTTTTAATGTTTTTACTGCTAACTTCCATCCATCCATCCAATTCCTGATCTCCCTTCTCCCTAACGGGGTCGGGAGTTGCTGGTTCCTCTCCAGCTGCGTTCCGGGTGAGAGGCGGGGTCACCCTGGACAGATCGCCAGTCTCTTGCAGACCTGTTAACTTAAAAATCCTACTTTTGAGTTAGTATAAATAACTCTTAGCGACATAAAAGAAAATATTTACAAATTACAAAAAAAAAACATATAACTTCAGTTTATCTTTCACAAACTAACATAATTTCAAATTCTAAAACTTGCTATATCTATTTGACTTAAAGGGTAGAAGTTAGCAGACATAACTAATGTAATATTTCACAGTGTATGTTGCAGAAAAGATGGCCGATATTAATTAATTAATTAATAAATTAATTAATATACAACTAATGTAGCCCAAGTATCTCGGGATCTTGTTCACGAATGAGGGAAGAGGGGAGCGGTAGGTCGCCAGGCGGTACCGGTCCAACATGGTGAAGAGAGAGCTGAGCCAGAAAGCGAAGCTCTCAATTTACTGGTCGATCTACGTTCCTACCCTCATCTATGGTCATGAGCTTTGGGTAATGACCGAAAGAACGAGATCGCGAATACAAGCGGCCGAAATGAGTTTTCTCCGTAGGGTGGCTGGGCTCTCCCTTAGAGATAGGGTGAGAAGCTCGGTCATCCGGGAGGGACTCAGAGTAGAGCCGCTGCTCCTCCCACATCGAGAGGAGCCAGTTGAGGTGGCTCGGGCATCTGGTCAGGATGCCTCCTGGACGCCTCCCTGGTGAGGTGTTTCGGGCACGTCCCACCGGGAGGAGGGGAGACCCAGGACACGCTGGAGGGACTACGTCTCTCGGCTGGCTTGGGAACGCCTCGGGATTCCCCCAGAGGAGCTGGAGGAAGTGGCTGGGGAAAGGGAAGTCTGGGCCTCCCTTCTTAAGCTGCTGACCCCGCGACCCGACCCCGGATAAGCAGAAGACAATGGATGGATGGATATACAACTAATATTAGAATTAGTGTTCTTTGTAACATAGAAATGCAGTTTGAGAGGCTTTCAAATCTCATCCGGCTCCAATCTGCTATAATCACCACCAAAAGCTTTATGTACATATAGTTGCTCCAGTGGGATTCATAGGAAGAAGTTGTACTTGATATCTTTTTTATGCTTTTTTTTTCTGTTCAGACCCATCACTGCAGTTGTCAGACATGTACAGCATTATTCTCTTCATTTCAACAGTGCTGACATTTCTGCTGTTATCTCCCACTGTGCAGCTCTCACATTCTTCTCTTTAGTCCTCAACTCGTGTTTTTTTTGTTGTAGTTTTAATTTTTTTTGGTGTCTGACAGAAGTACTGATGTCCCACACGCTTTAGGGAAGGCAGCCAGCCCGTTCTTCCCTCGCCGCCGCCTCGTTTTCAGATCCACTCGTTCCGTTTAGTTCGTCCCTCTTCACAGGGAGCAAACACTTTGTGAATTAGATGGAGTTACTCAGCCAACGCAATTAACCCAGAGGGTCGTGGGGAGTGCGGTGTGTCACAAACGGCTTGTTAATGCGAAACAAATTGTTCGCAGGTTATTCGGAGCAAATGGTTTACACAAAAACAAACCAAAACAAACAAAAAAGAAAATGGGATGAGATGCTTTAAGCAGGTGAAGTGTAAGGCTAGATGTGTAGTGGGATTACTCAGGGTACAGTGAACAAGTCTCTGCCTGTAAACTACTGAAATCATATTAACTTTAAATGCTGTAATATTAATGATGAAACAAGCAACCAAGTGCTAAATATGTAAATTGTTAGAGATTGTTGCCGTCTCAACAAAATCAGAACTCCCCTATGCAGCCATGTATTGCTGCAGGTCATTGATTTATCATTTCTTTATCTTTACAACAGTCCAAATATGTCGTGTCCAGCCACCTTAGCTTTAAATTCCTTGGTCAGGACCTTGCGGCCATCAAAGACTCATATTCACAATGACAGCCAGCTGACTTCCCTGATGTAAATGTGGCATTAAACAAGAGAACAACCTGAAATTGATCAGTCTGATCGTGTCGCTGTTCATCCTTAGATTACATTTTCTCCCACCTTGTTCCTCTTGGAGATGATTTTCAATCAAATCAACCTGAAAAACGTTCATCGCATCAGATGGTTGTGTTTGTATTGGTCGGGTAAACGCTGCAATAGAAGCTGTCATACAATTACTAATCACACTATCATGTTAACAATCTGTTATTCCTTGTAATGTCTCATTAAGTAGTAATGAAGTAATTCAGGTGATAATGTAATAAAATCAGGGGTAAAAATGTCAAAATAAACATGATCTTTATTAGAAATGATACTGATAGCCATAAACAGTGGTTTGATACTCTTTATTACATAAAGCAGCATTATAACATAATCATTTCTAAAAAGTCATTTAAGAAGGACTAATCTCTGCATTTTTGTAATAACTGGTGAAAAATGTAATTATATTATTACATAAAGTGGCATGCTGGGCATTGTAACCCCATAGCTGCAGTATTCATTTTGCTCTACAAATTCCTATTATTTGACGAGCCACACCATGAGGCTAAAGGTTAGTAACGAATGCAATCAGTAGCTGTATGTCTGCAACGCCACTGCCACTGGGAAATACAAGAACCTGTTACGCTCTGAATCACCACCTTTCTGTGCTTTGCTCTCTTTCTTTTGCCGTCTTGGTCTACTGAATGCTGCCCAGAGGCCCGAGAGGCTGTGGCAGGTCCAGAGATCTGGAATCCAAACAGGATGAGGGGTTTCTGTTGGCTTCACTGTCCAGATGCCAACTGTGAGCGACAGAGGACACAGAGACTAACCCCGGGTCGTCTTCAGTAAATGAGCTATGGTGTTCGACAAACTGAGTCACGTTCTTTTCTACATTACAAAGAAGAAACTTATTTATATTTATTGAGACTTTATGTAGTAGACCATAGTGCCTGACTGGAGAGGAATGAAAATGAAAATCGGACATGTACAATGCTCTCTATTGCGAAATACAACAAATAAATAAGTAAAAATAATAAATATTGTAGGCGCAAGAAAAAAAAGAGTCCACCTGTGTGTCATTTAATGTCTATGTTATGCAGGGTTTGCTAGAGAATACTGGTGAGCAAACAGAATCATTAAGAAAAGAGAAAATGGGAAAACCACTTTTAAAGCACACTGCAAAAACACAAAATCTTGTTTGCAAATAAGTATTTTTGGTGTAATTTCTAGTGAAAAAACCTCAGTACAGTTGAAATAAGATAAAACTACCTGATAAGTAACTTCTTATCTTTTCATACTTTCATATTTTCGTTCATAGTTTGTCTTGGAGGAGGCAAATGTCAGCTACCAGGAGACTGTTTGTATTTTTCAATCAGCCTCTGATTAAAGAGGAAGAAAAGAGCGATTGAAGTGGAATACACAACAGAAAACCCCCAAGAGAAAACTCAGCGTGAAGTTGACTGTGTTTTCAGCTGTAACGTTTCAGCGAGAGACGAAAACATCACAAAAGCGACTTCGATCTAACCAAATTTGGAATTATTAGCAGCTTAAAAGTAAGGACGATTTTTCATTTTGACTTGGGCAGCTTGTGTCCATTGGTCCAACATTAACCCTTTAAAGACACAGAATCCCCCTTCGTCTTCTTGTTGCCTGGCTAACAGGATATGAAGCAGAAAGGAAAACACTTCCCGTTTCACTTTCTTCCCACAAGAGAGTAAGTAGGCTTTACTCAGCAGCAACACACACACCTCCTATTCTTGACTTGGGATACCTCAGGGGGCTGAAAAGTCATCTCATTTAAAATTGAAACATGGCAAGAAAAAAAAAAGCTGGTGGAGAGGCAGCTCTTCTAGAGCAGGTCGGTCGGGATTTCCCCCATCCCTTAAAGCCTTAATTAAAAGACCGAGATGGTGTAGGATGGAGATGCGAGGAAAGAGATGAGGGTCATTCTCGCTAATCGCTCCTGTAGAGGAGAAAGATATTGACTAATGAGGAGACGAGATAGGAAGCCAAAGATATGGATACAGATAATGATAGAGAACACTTCCACAGGATGGAAAGGCAGCAGAACGATACTAGGGGAGGAAAGTTTTAGATTCGTCGAAGAGAGGTGAAATAAAAGCGCAAAGCTGGTATGGAAGCTGAAAACAAAACACTTGGGGAAGTGGAACGAGTTAAAATTGCACTAGATAACAGCAACGTGGGATGGTGCGTCGTACCTGTTCAAAGACGGGCTTGTTGTTGTTCACGTCGTCCACTCCCACTATGACCTGCGCCGTGGAGGCCAGGGCCTGCGGCCCACCCGAGGCGTTGTCGTCTGTGGCCGTGACGTTGAGGACGTACTCCACGCCCTGCAGGCGAGGCGGCGGGCTGGAGCGCAGCCGGATCAAACCTGCAGCCAAACAGCGGAGGGAGCAGTTAGCCCACTACCACATCTTTATGGAGGATCGACTTCAGACATTTTAGTCAATACGACCGACCTCCAACGAACACAGAGCCTTCCATTGATTTTCTTTCCACTAGATCACATGTGACAAACTCAAGGCCTGGGGGCCAAATCTGGCTCACCGTAGCTTTTTATGTGGCCCTCTGGACTGTGGACTGTGGAGATCAATAAGTCCAGTCACTTTTTCACAAATCCACAAAATTCATACAAAATTCACCTTTTTTTCAGATTTTACTGCAAATTTTTCTCAAAATTGGCCAAAAACATTGGGTATAAGTGACTGTTCAGCCTTCCAGGATGTCACATTGTCGATATGGTGATTAATAAAAAGTCACATTTACATTAGCGCATCATACATTAGCGCAAATACTGTAAAGTTTTTGTATAAATATTTCTAAATCAGCACCACAAAATTTGTGACTTTAATTGCAAAAAAACTACAAAAACAATCACAAAATCCTGGATGGACTGAAAAGCTATTCAACATAATTTAATTTTAAGAATCACTTATTGAATGCTGAAACAAACAGCTTTTTTATGGACTTTACCATTAATTTATTAATAATTAAAAAATTATTAACCACCTGCATTTATTGAGAGCTCATAAAATTCACAACAAAAGGCTAACTTTTTACCTTTCAGCATCCAAACCATATGGATTTTCTGCCCTAGGCGATGTTCACACAGCAGGCCAATGAAAACCAAACTTTTTTGTCAATATCATGACTGTCTGAACGGCTCAACTCCAAACTTTTCACCCAAAAAATCCAATCCAATCAGTCCCAATTCCACATTTGGAACTAAATCGAAGCGTCTGCAGCGTGAATTGTCATGTCACATTTCATACGAATTCCATGTCAGTGATGTGAATTCTGCACCAAAAGAAGCCAGACGGAGTAAATCTGGACATGAGCAATGGCTGAAAATTTGAATTGTAATTATAACATAAGTAAAGCTGTAAAGCTCATCCCATCACAAACCCACCACTCCTGACTGACTCCTCAGGTCAACGATCCACAAAAGCCCATTGCTAATGGTGGATTAGTTAGAAAAGTGGATTTGTTCGTCTACTGTAGATCACTGTGCTGCCTAAACTAGGTGTGCTTGGCCTTTGGCTCACAATGATGCAAAATGCTACAAATGTTGCAACTATAACAGATTTGTAAAACTTGGTAATCCCCAAAACCTTTCAGAAAGCATTCTGTGGACTGATGATTGAAATGCTAAATGGTCTGCATCAGCAGCACACTTTACTCCACAATAAGGCACTCACACACCCTTACACATATTTATTTGCATTGACTGCAAGAAACTGAACTTTTTTTGGAAAATGGATTTCCTGTAACATTTGGAAGAAAATGATCCAACCTTCTAGAAAAAAGGGGGTCATGTGATGAATCCATGGTTGTCACTCCGATTCAAGACATGAATGACAATTTGTAATCAATGAAACAATGAATTCTGCACTCCAGCAGACTAAATCTCTGACAGGTCTGGCCATCATTCTGACCCATGCAGAGGTCAATAACACTTAGGTCATGCAGAATAATCATCCACAGTACGATAGAATGTCCACTTTCTGATGGTTCCAAAAAGAACAATGGAGGTTTTGAAGTGGTCTAGTCAAAGACTTTGCTTAAATCTGTTATGTTGGAGCCTCCAACAGGGCGCTGATGCTCAAAAACAATGAATCTGAATGAAAAGGACTCCATAAACATCCTCTGACAGTGGTTGCAGAAAAGGGTTCAGGGTCTGATTATTTTTGCTTAGGTGTGCTTAAAAATCTAAATCATCTTTAGAATGTTTCTGTATTTCTTTAAGTTACCTTTGCCTGATTTCAGATTTTGCTTGAATATTTGAAATCTGTACAGCGGCAAAGACCTTTTGACTGCACTGAAATATTTCACCTCAAGTCAAACTTCCTCTCATCTGGAAAAGTTCTGTTAGCTTGTGATGAAGGGCAAACACAACAAATGAGTCCAGCAAAGTGTATAGAGCTAAATTAAAGCACTGCTCTCTCCACAAATGCCAGAGGATGACTCTGTGTCCATTTTTATCTCCAGCATTTGTCATTATTTGGGATCGCCCGATGTTAAATTGATTGGTATTCCCTTTGTAGTGCTGCTGCTGCTGCTTCCCATTTCTCCCTTCCTCCGACTGACTCTTTCAGTCTGCTGCAGGCGTCTCATCTGCATCCCACTCTGTGCTCTGAATGACTCTCCTCCACTCTGTATGCATCTCATCATTCTGCGCTCTGTTTACCTTGTCTGTGTGTGTTTGTGTACGTGTGTGTGAGCCAAAAGTGTGGACACACTTATTACATCCTCCTTATCTTCAGAGACAGCGGCGGGTGCCACTGTTGTCATGTCCCCATTTGACTGCTGTTGCAGCTCCGACCCTGAAGTTGTAATCATATATGCGCTTACTGTAGATACGCTTTTATGTGTGCTATTCATCCTTCTATCTTGGCCTAGCAGACCAGGGGGACTGATGTGACAGATTAAAGTCCCAAAACATATGATCATTGTTTGTTTTTTATCCTAGTTTTGTGCGTCTTCTCCACGCAGCAGCCAAATCACTGCAACTGCAACTTCAACTGCAAGTGCAACTTCAACTGCAACTGCGCCTGCATGAAACATGGCAACGAAAGACTGACTTATTTTTTAGGTCATTTTAATCTTTTTTCTTATTTAATGGAAATACTGCTTTTGCAAAATTGTGTTTTTTTTTCATGATGTAAAGCTCAAAAAAGTCGATTTTGCATAATACCACCCATTTAAATAACATTTGTAAATGTGAAATACATTTGCTATCTTAGCAAGATTTTTTTTCAAAATCTATTACAAGTTATGAAATTGTAGTTGATCTGTGTGATCCATCTTGAAATTAACTCCCAAACAGATGGATGGGTTCCTTCAAAAACTTTCTGTGTGGGGATGTAGATCTCCTCCTGAACACTAGAGGGAATCACTGGAAAAAGTAACAAAATACCACCATACTGACGGCACCAGAACTAATAGTTTAGAGGAATCATTAACTGTTATCTACCATCAGAACGGATCAAAATTTCATCCAGAAGCTTCATCTCATCATAGTTGCTGTACCAATGTTCCCATGGCACACATGAGATTTTCTGTGAATCATCATCAATCAGTTCATTTTAATGTCTCTAATAACCAGTGAACTAACAAAACGAGAGAGGAAAAATTGTATTTTGGCTGCATATTTAAAATTTCTATCCAGATATTGTCATTTCGTCTTTTTTTAGCTACTTTTTGTAACTATAAACAAAACTATAAACAAATCCTTTCATGAGCAGGGTTTGATTAAACCAGACATCAACGAGTAGTACAACAATAAAAGTCATTCTTGACTTCAATCAAGAAAGTTGCCGCGATTTAGCTACATAGCCTTGCAATGTAGTTAAATCGCTAGCTACATTGCAAGCGATTTTTTTACAATTAAGAAATTGTAAAAAAAAAAAGCCTTTTCTTTTACAATTTTTTAATTTAAAAAATCTGCAGATTTATTCATTCAGATTTATTCATCAAAACATCTCACAATAAAATAGTTTGTTTTATGTAATTCAATATACAGTATAAACAACTACAGATCCATGTTTAACTGTAACTCCTTTTCCTGTTTTTCTCCTCAGAGGAGGAAAAGTTAACGTACAGTCTTGCCCTATGCTTCACCCCACACTAAGCTTTCTTTGCTGTAAAGTTTCAGCTGAGCGTTGTGTCCTAAGTGGTAGCTTACAGCGCACGCTGCCAAATCCGGGTCACAGAACATTCAACATTTACTCAGCAGGAAGTCCACTTATAGGCATCTGACTGAGTTTTCTGTCAGCTGCTTTTTACTGCTGACATTGAACTGTTTTCAGATGCTGTCTTTTTAAAGCCTCCATTTGATAAAAGCAACACTTTATCTGATTTGCAACTACAGGGTTTATTTATTTGGGGAAAAAGAAATAAACCTGCATAGACCTCCTTCAATTCTACTGCTCATAAAAGTAGAAGCCAAGATGACTGTAGGAAGGATGGAGGGAAATATTTAAATGAAATTCAAAAAATCTGCCTTTAAAAAGCCAAATTGGATTGTTTTAGTCCAACAATGACCTGTGTAAGGTCAGGCCTTAGCATTACAATAAGATTCAACTCCAGAGTTTGACTAGGACACCCAAAAAAATTCGATTTAGTTTTCATTTTGTAACCATTTCTAGACTGATGAAAGCCAGTAGTCGTGATTCGGCTAATATAGAAGAAAAAAAAAAAAAAGATTTCACAATTGTAGTGTTTCCATTAAATAAGAAACAAAATTGAAGTGACACAAGAATATATTTGTTCATGCAATAAGTCATTAAAAACATACCACACAATCACCCTTCAACTACTTCCTGCTGTCTTCTTCTTCATGGTTTGTGATAGTGGGCAGCATCCAGTTATTGATCATGTGACTCGTGTCATGCAGAAGGAATCGTAGCGCCAAAACTTTTTATTGAAAAACGAGCATTTTTGAAATCGGTGTTTCCATGAAGCAAATTTATTTGCTATTATTATTGTTTTATTTTTGATTTTTGTACACCATTTACACTGATAGTTTAAATGGTGTAGTAAAATATATTGCACAATTATGTGGCCAATGGCTGCTTTTTATTTATAATCTGTTCATTAGTGAAGCTGTATCTTTGAGACCACTTCATGTTGTCATACAGATTCTGTTTTATTGCCTTCATCACTTAGTTTTGTCATGAAACCGCCTGGGTGTGAGTAGGGATCCTGAACCAAAGATGTGGTTATGCAGTGTGAATTTATTCAGACAGATTCATTTTGTTTGATGATGAAAATCTGATTTTTGATTATGAAAAATCTATAGAAGCAACCTTTTTTTCATGGTTCTTCACTCTCGCCCTGTATTAAGAGTAAAAGTGAACTGTTTTCAGTGCTAGTAAAATAAAAGCACAACAATGCAGAGACATCAGCAGCTTCACTGTGTTCAGAGTGGACACACTCTAACTGCAGAGCCAAATGTTTCAAAGCTACCTGTACTGATTATCCACAACTCAGAACAGCCCAGTGACAGCAAGATGACAGACGATCCTCTGGGTAAAGTGGGTTGTAGAGAGAGAGATCTCCGTGGACTGGAGTTGTTTTTCTGACACTTCCCACAGATACTCTGAGGAACTGATGCACAGGGAGCTTGGGATGCTTTGCAAACACCTTGACTGGTTTTCTTATGGAATGCTATGGACGGCTGCTGTTGACAAGCATTATATGGGTGTGAGTCGGTCTGTGTGCCGTCAAATGGAATCTCTGCTATATACAAACTTTTAATTATAGCAACATTTACAAACGGGGGTCCCTGAGAGCCAAAGCTCAAATGAAGGATTCTGTCAACAAAAATACTATCAGTGATGCACTCCAAAAAACTAGTGTTTGTAGAAGAGTGACAAGAAGAAAACCATCACTGAAAGACTGCTACCAAAAGCTAAACTCACCAGTCTGCTATCAGCAGCAAACATGTGGGAGAAGGTGAGCAGGTCGAATGGGAACAAAATGGAAATTCTTGGCCTAAATCTAAAACCGTTTGTGTTTGGGGAAAATTAAAACTTCACAGTATCCCCCATTAAGTACGGTAGTGGCAACATGATGCTGTGTTGAGGCAGAAAAATCCAGGAAGAAAAGAAAAAAAAAAAAAAAGAGTAGGTGCAGGGAACTGCAAGAATCCCAATAAAAGAAAGTTTCCATCTGTAAGAATGTACCAATTATTTTGACTAGAAACAGAAGCAAGAACAAGTTTCTGTGAGAATAAAATTGCTATTTTGATAGTATTGTCATCACAAAAATTGCACAGAAAGTCACAGGCTAGATAATAGAGGACTCAATCCTTTTAATATTTCACAGCTACATCTAACTCAACCCTGGTTGTTACCGTTACTCTGCAATAAAATAAATGCTTGTTTTGGCAATGACCAAGTGTAGCATTGGTTACACAAACAACCATTATACAATCTTACCATCAAGCCAGGCAACAAGACTAGTTGAAGGTTTACAAATGTTGCAACATATTCACAAAGATGTTGATTCAAGCTCAAACTTAATGCAGTCAAATCAACCATGAACGTTTGGTTGAGTCTTTTACAGATTCATACAAAAATAACATTTTTGAGCTGCTGGCTCTCAGTGTTTTCATTGTGTATCAACGGCACCAAAGGAGGATACTTTAAATTTTCTTAAAGTGCTATTTTTTTCATTTATAAGAAAATTGTTCATCCATAAAGTCCCTGAAATCCCCAGCAAAAACACTGAACTATCCATGCTGCTCCGTTAACAATACATTAAAATTCAATAAAGCAACAGCTTGAACATTGCTGAAGTAGCACTTGGATCAAGATTTTCCACAAACAAGTGAGATCCAACAGAGACCTGAGACATGCAACTCAACATGCATGTTTTTGAACAACCGTAGAGAGCACCAAGTTCCCTCAGTGGGGATTGAGTTCGAGTTTTCTCTTTAAAAAAAAGCTAACAGCACTCAGCCATTTCCCTGCATGTAATAAATAACATACAATGTATCACCGACAAATTAGGGCCAGGACTTTAACATGATCATTTCTATAAATTAACTGCAAAGATTTTAACGCAATTAAGAGCATGTTGATTTTACATACAAAAGTCTTCAGATGGAACCTTCAACTTACCACCGACAGACAGAGAGAGGTTTTTGTTTGGATTATGAACTCTTGAATTTCAGAAACAGTAGATTTTCAAACCTGAAAAAGTGTCATCTTGGACGGAGACATAATATTTTATGTCTCAGTTAAGACATTAGTGCACTGACAGTGGTCTGTCCTCTCCTTTTCAGCGTGGTTCTGTTGTGAACAGCATTTAAAGGCAGGTGTGATTTTAAGTCTTATATCTATAACAAAATTGGCCTTCTATCACCTGAAGAACATCTCCAGGATTAGAGGACTAATGTCTCAGCCAGATCTAGAGAAACTCATCCATGCGTTTATCTTTAGTCACATTGATTATTGTGACAGCGTCTTCACAGGCCTGTCCAACAAATCAAACAGCTGCAGCTGATCCAGAAGCTGCTGCAGCTGATCCAGAAGCTGCTGCAGCTGATCCAGAAGCTGCTGCAGCTGATCCAGAAGCTGCTGCAGCTGATCCAGAAGCTGCTGCAGCTGATCCAGAAGCTGCTGCAGCTGATCCAGAAGCTGCTGCAGCTGATCCAGAAGCTGCTGCAGCTGATCCAGAAGCTGCTGCTCATGTTCTCACTAGAACCAGGAAGATAGAGACATAACACCAGTTTAAAGTCCCTCCACTGGCTCCCTGGAGCTCAAAGAATAGACTTTAAAATACTGTTGTTAGTTTATAAATCACTGAACAATTTAGCACCACAATACATTAAAGATCTGCTGTTGTATCAACCTGCCAGACTCTCAGGTTCTGGTTCTGGTTCTGCTCTGCATCCCCAGAACCAGAACCAAAAGAGGAGAAGCAGCTTTCAGCATCTATGCACCAAACATTTGGAACAAACTTCCAGAAAACTGTGAAACAGCAGAAACCCTGACTTCCTTTAAATCTCAACTAAAAACACACCTGTTTAGAATTGTATTTGAAATGTAATATGTATGGATTTGGATTTGGATTTGTGGAGGAAGAAAAAAAAAAAAAACCCACTTGGTATTTTATTCTATGTTGCATGACTTTGTATTTTGTGTTTTTGATGTAAAGCACTTTGAAATGCCTTGTTGCTGAAATGTGCTATACAAATAAAATTTGATTGATTGATTGATCTAAGGCCAACCAGTTTGTGATCTCGTGTTTTGCAGTGAAAGCAAAATTCCTGCTAACTACAACACCAACGTTACAGATATTTTATACAACATTATCCGCTGTTATATAAAATCCGCTGTCTTAAAAGCATCACGATCACGTCTGGCCATCCAGTGCGGACAAAGAGAATCAGAGCTTCTCCAGCAAAGAGTCATGACTGAAATGGCTCTCAGGCTTTATTCTGATGGAGAATCTGCAAGAAAATATGAGATGTGCACACTGTAACAACACAAAATCCTACCAAGCACTTGTCCAGTTTCTAGTGCAAATATCACAGTAAACCAGTAGACAGTAAATTAGACAAAACCAACATATAAGTAATATTTCAGCAAGATGTAGGAGCTTGTTTTCAGTAAATAATTCCTGAATATTAAAAAAAAAATCTAATTCCACTGGCTGATTTTTTCCATTTTAACAAGGGAAACATGTGTTGTATTAAAGAAAATTGTCAGTATATGTGGTGGAGAGTTGGTGAGGCAGACGCGGAGGATCCAGGTTGGTGTGACGGATATGATAATTTAATGAAGAATTGATGTCACAAATACAAAGTCCAAAAGTCCATGAACCACAGAAGGAGCAGAAGGCTAAAGCTGAAAACTGGTAGGAAATGGCAACCTAAAGACATCTGGCAACAGACTAGACTAGACATGACAGATTGACAGCAAGACAAAGGAAAACATGTGGGATTAAATAAACAGAGGGTAATCAGGGAATGAGACACAGCAGGGAACAATTAAAGGTTAGACGGGAAAACACAGAGACTCAATAGACAGAGGAACCAAAAATAAACCCACAGAAAAACTCAAATCCTCACAAGAATAATCTGCCAGTGGATCTAGAATTTTTCATCAATATTAGGGAACTATTGACTTAAAACAAGCTTACCAAAAATACTTGGTAAGACTTTGTGTTTTGCAGTGCACCTGCCTCACTTTGAAAGCGCCTCTCCTTCTATTCAGATCTGAGAACTGGAGCGTTCTCAAACAGGACCGAAACTTTCAGCTTTAACAAACTCTGTGTCACCCTCACATCTTTGTAATCTCTCAACATGACCTAATTATCCAGGAACAAACACCAGAACTGGTTCAGAAACTCTTGTCTCTCAATAGGATAGTTTGGACTCTGAACACAAAAACAATGATTTTAAGGAAAAAAAAAAACATTCCAACAAAGCATGTTCAACCACTCTACTCTGGCCATGCGGTGGAGTGCGCTCAGACCTAATGAACTGAGATGGATGACCAGAAAAAAATATGCAACCAGTTCAATAAAGGCAGCTGGCAGAGGCAGAGAGCAGCTTCAGCCTGCCTGCTACGCTACATATATAGGAAAAGCCAGAGGCGCCCCGGAGTCTGAATCCAGCTTTACTCTGCCTAGCATCGGCATAAACATCTAATAGGGCCTAAAAGGCTCAGTTGAGAGCAACACATGCTGGGTAAGTGGCTGAAAATGGGACATGGAAAAGGTTTCAGGACATTCCAAGAACAAAGCATTCAGCATGTGTCTGTTTGAATCTAGCAGATGTGATCCTATAGTGTGGGTTAAGGCGTGGAGAGTGTGGAGAGGTCGATGGTCTTCTGTGAGTTTAAAGCAGTGTTGTATATACACATAGGAGTGTTTTCCATCTTTAATGGCATTTGTGTGGGTGTGTGTGTGTGTTTGATGGGTGTCTTTTTTCATGTCAGTGCATGTTTTTTTTCAGCTTGTTAAGAAGGGTCTGTGCTGAGCTGCATGTGGACGATCAAAAACTAGACGGTTTCTGTAGGCAAACAAGTTGGATTTCATGTACATAAAATGTGATTATTACTGTGAATTTGACTGTGTGTGTGTGAGTCTGGATCAGGGCCAAAGGGGCTAACAAGGCCAGCGCATATCGTCACTTAATGGAAACGCAGAGGATGTTTCCTGGGGGTTCAGCAGGCAGCTGTCACTTCTCATGAAAATTGCCAGGAGGGACCAAACAGACGGGGGGAAAGTTGGAAGATAAACTTATAAATTAAATCAGGATCAGCACAAAACAAATACAAGACAAACAGCAAAGTGCGAGAGAGACATTGAAATACTACACAGCAGGAACATATTCTTGTTTTTTCTCAGTAAATATATATTTTTGGGCCCTATTGATAAGAAATTCACAGCTTATGCTGCAAAAACAGAATCTTACAGGTATTGTTCGTCTTGTTCAGGAGTCTGCAGTGGCTCTTTTCCTCCATGATGGCTCCTAATCTCTTAAAAGCCAACTAATGTTTTTAAATGTGCATCTAATAAAAATTGCAGATTTTCTAAATTTATTACTCTTTTGTCTTGGAATAAATGCATTGAACATCCTCAATAAGATTATTTGTAGGTCTAGTTTTTGTCTTTATTTTCCCCACAAATATCAACATCCAACAGAAGAAAATTTATTTGTCCTTTTATTATTATTCTTTTTATTCCTTTTTTTTTATTTTTTATTTTTTTACAAAGTTTCATCTTTTTCTTTATGCCAAAACCTAAAAATAGAAGTTAAAAAAAAAAGTGATGGTTTAAAAATGACAGCAACATACCTAGAAGAGACAAGAGAAGAGACCTTATTTAAAAAAGGTCATGTAACATTTGTGGCTCTAAATTAATTTTTTTTTCAATAGACTTTTTATACTGTAACATTTCCAGACATCTGGTCTAGTTTCTAGAGCAAATATCTTAGATCACTAGAAACTTCCAACTTGTACCTTTTCAGGAAAATACAGGAGCTTGTTTTAAGCCAATAATTTCTTAATATGGATAAAAAAAATAAGAGAAGAGCAAGGAAAAGTACAGGAATGAAAGACCACAGAACCTAAAGGGGAAAAAAATCCCCAAACTATCATAAACACTAGCATTAAGAAACAATACCAACTGTATTAGTGATAATAAATGCATAAATAACTCAAATAACTCATTCGACCGAGTGATAAGAAAATGATCTAAACAGAAATCCAGATGATGCCCAAAGTTCAAACACCCACTTATCATGGCAGGTTGATGGTTAAATGTTATTCTTCCTACTTCTAGTTAATTGGGTCTCTCTTCATGTGCTCAGTATATATTTTCTATCATTCAGTTTATTATGCAGAACCAAATATTCAGGGTTATAAGACAGGGACAGAGGAAGTAACACAACCCTACAGGAGCAGCAACAACAACAAAAATTGGAGCAAACCGACAAAGAACAAAAGAAAAAAATCAAATGATGAAAGAAATAAAAAAACCTTATAATGAGTGGGAGTATCTTTTAAAGCCGACAAACACTACAGTATGTTTGCCAGAGGGAAGCAAGCAAGAAGACTGAGGTAAAAAATAGTTTGTTGCATAAAGATACAAGTCAGAACATCATGGCAGACATGAAGGGGCGAGAAGCTTAGAACAGAAGTCTAACAAAAATAAAAGTCAAGTTGATCAGTACGAGTTGAACACACCACAACGGAGATTAAACAAAGTCTGTCCATGTCAGACAAATATCATTTCTCAAAATAGCTGAAATGATGGCTGAAAAAAAAATGATGCTCATAACAGATTCATGTTTGTTAACAGCAGCTTTTCTCTTTAGGTGTCCAGTAAATACTTCCTCTGATTCAAAAGAGCATTTTGTATTTATGGGTTTTAATAGGAAGAGCCGGAGCGTCATATTGACTGGCCCGCTCACATCCTAATGGCCACCTTAAATCTCGCGGACACACACTGTATTCTGGGGTGAGTTACAGACAAATTAACATGGCGAGCAGAGCCAGCAAGGCCGCTTCTGCCAGAAGGGAAGAAAACAATCACTTGAATGATTGTCGGACATTTAGGATGAGTACGGACACGGGGCGGGGTGACGGTGGGGGAGCAACAGGAGGGAAGCAGAGGCTGGAAGAGATTTCCATCAGCAGCAGAGAGAATGAGATGAGCTGGAGAGGGAGGGAGGAACACAATGTGCTCGGCTTCCATTATAAGAATCATAAAATACGTTTAATGACCAACTACTGGGCTCTTTCAAACAAGATATCGGATCATATTACAAGCCTTATGGTGTCACACTTTGCTTCTCCCATTTTACTGCAGGCAGGCTGAATAAGGCCTCTGGGTCTGTGTGCGTGCGTGCGTGTGTGTGTGCTTGTTTATGCATTCCTGGGTTTGTCTGTTAATTCACTGTAAACCCATTACTACTAAAGGTTACCTGAAACAAGATTTAAGAAAATCTGCCAGAAAGCTTAAAGTGTTTAAGATGTAAATATTTTATTTCACATTTAAAACATGTTAATCATTATGACAACGTAGCACTATAAGGTCGTCTTTATGTCTGTGACAAAAAAAGCCAAAATTACATTATATTAAAAGTTTGCATGTTTTTGTTCTTCCAGATGAGTTTCTACTGCTTCTTAAAAAAAAAAAAGACCAAGCACTTAAAAAACACTCACTGTTTTTTGGCAATTGGTTAAGTTTTTGGTGTCTGGAAAATGAGTCGTTTGAAAATTCTCCAGAATGTAATGTCACAGACACTACCTGAGGCTGTTTACCTAGCAACCCCAGGAAAGCCCAGCCTGTTACCTAGCAACCCCAGTGGAGGTTCAGGACTTTTGGTCACCTGGTTTTATCACTCTATGCGCTGCACAATGGTTGCTGGGAAAGACAAGTGTTTTGTTGTTGGCTTACAATCCAAAAATCATTTGCTGGATTCTTGTTGGTTGTACTCCATTAATACCAGTAAAACATGTATGGTTGTATCTGCCATTTTCACATGGGAGTGTAAACAATGAGTTTAGGGGACGTGGCCAGCAGCAGCTTATTTGCATCTAAAGTGACGGACACTAAAGCAGCTCATTCTGAAAGGAGCTGAGCATTCTGAAATCTGATCATCTAAGAGTGATGCAAAAAATTTAACCATCTTGTTTTCTAGCCCACAGATCTTCAATCAAGAACTTGAAACTGAACTGTGCTGATTTATAAATAGCACAATGAAACAGATTCTGCCTGACCTGGGAATATGTTGGATTTTGAGGAGTGTCTTTCTTCCCTGAATTTTTTAAACTTGTTGACAGAGAGCGTCCTTTCTCCATTTTCTCTATCATTTCTGATTTTGCTGTGTTTGTGATCCAGTGTCAGGTTTGGAAAACTGCAATCTGATGCAAAAGGAGAGGAAATGTCTCACACCAGCTGAACTTGAAAGGAGAGTTTGTCACACAATTAGAGCTGATCGATATGAGAATCTAAAGGAGGATAATATTCTAGCTTTGATGCTAAATCAGCTCCTGGGAGGGACTACATCTGTTCCTACTACAGTTTGTTCCCCAGAACATCAACCTTTAGATACTAAGGTCTAAAAGAGAGAAGAAAAATATATTTTTGGTCTATGCATAAAAAAAAAAAATTCTGAAAATGTAACATTTTGACGACATTTTCAAATAAGAATAGTTCTATGGTTTGATAGTTGAAAGCTGACCTATAGGACTAGAAAAGACGGAAACTTCTTCATGTCGGTGAGAAAGTTAGGTTGAAGGTAATCTAGGCTTTTTTGAGGTTTATTCTTCTTGATCTTGTCTTCTTTGATCTTTATTTTAATCCAGCAAAATAAACTAAGCTAAATATCACCAAGCCCTCAAAAATTGCTTACTACTTCACAATATGAGGGTCACAAACATTGTTCTGTTTACTGGACTGCTGTTATTTTGTCCACAACTTTTTCAGTTTCCTTCATTATCATCTGTGTGGAATATCCAGTTGACGTAAAAATGTGTCACACTTTGGCTTTGGGTAAGAAAACATTTAAGTATCTCTGCAGAATAATTATTTACGTTAGATATGTTTCAGTCCAATTTTAAAGCAAATTTTGAGAACACTTTGAAAATGTTGCAAAAAAGAAGAACAAGAGGAAAATGCAAATTCCATCTGCTGGTTTGGAGCAAATCAACCAGGCGATGCAAACAGTAATTCGTCAGATGTTGACGCTAGGCATGGCTGTCATAAACAAGAAGTAGATGTTGCAAATTAGCAGACTTCACATCTCAGAAAAGTTCTTATCTGCTTAAAATTTAAACTTTCAGAGTTTTGTGTCTCTGATAAGGCACAGACCCACCAGACCACCACCAGACACACCATTTACCAAAACCTTTTTGGTAAATGTGTTTGCTTCTCTCCTTTGGTGCTTTAGCTGTTTTAGAAAAGAAAAAACTCTCCTCAAGCAAGTGTAGAAACTTTTTTTTGCAAAATCAAGGAAGTTATTTCAAATTTTGCCATTTATATGAAACTTTTCTAATGCAATACTTCAAAACATGCAGAAAAAAAAACTTGATGAAAAATGAACAGAATTATTACCAACCTGATTGAAAATTCACATAATCCTTTGTAAATCTTTCTGCCTTTAAGAACTTAATTTAGTTGAAGGTAACTTAAAATGAAACGTTTTTTGTATACAGCCAATACCACTTAGAAATTGGGTCTTGGTGGTAAAACTCAACAGGAAATAATCAAGATCAATGGCAAACAAAGTCTGTAGTCATGTGATAGCAAATGAAATTGAGTGCTTTCAAGTCTTCTCTCTCATGGAAAAAAAACCCACAACTGCTATCGGCTGGCAGTGAATGTCATTGCTGGTGAACAAAGGGAATTATTCCTTGAAGTCTTAAGTAATTGAATCTCCAAAAGGTCCTCGTTTTCCCCTATAATGTGATATAAAGACTCAGATTGGATGTGCAGTCAACAAAAACGAGGAACATGTATGAAACAGCATCTAGAAGAGATGACAGACAGAAGCACCATTAACCCAGCTTCCTATTTCATGTGGTTTCTGCCTCAGAGGAAGTGAAGATGTGAGAGCATAAACCCCATGAGGGTATTCTGTTACCAAGTCGGTGTGGGAACACTCCTAACACTTTGGCTGATGCACTAATATCATCATGCCTTGACCTGTCAGGACTCATATGCTTTGCAAAGACGTGAATCAGAGTCGTTTTCAGAGAAGTGTTTATGGCAACAACGGCCTTCAGTTTTTCATGATGTAGATTCTACAAGGTGTTGGATGTATGCCGTAGGTCAGCAACACACAGGCACACCGACATGCCTTTGGTCCACATCGGTCCAAATCCATGATGCAAATCTAATGTTCCACCACATCCCTGAGCTGCTCTATTGGACGGAGACCTGGTGACCATGGAGGCCATTTGAGTACACCCAACTAATTACCATGTTTCAAGAAATCACTTTGAGAATTTGAGTGTTGAGACATGACATGTCATTCTGCTGGAAGTAGCTGTTACAAGATGGGGACAGGGCAGTCAGGAAGGGCAGCACATGCTCAGCAACAGTACAGAGGAAGGCAGTGATGTTTAATGTCAGTTGGTGCTCAAAATTTGACAAGAAAATAATCTCCACATCCATACACTGCATTTGATGAAGTGCTTTTATTTTGCTTGCACCAAATTCTGTTCTCACAGCTGAGAACAGAATGCTGTTGCCTGGTTTACCCACCAGGCAACAGCATCTTAATGCAGTTATTTCAAAACTGTGCTAAATATACCATAATCATGTTGTTGTGCTTTCAGAGTTGGTACTCTCCTTTCAACTTCAATATCAAAATACTGAACAGGCCTTCTGGGATTATAACAGCTACACGTCTGTCCATGTGAATTTGGACCAAACTTTTAAAACGTTACAAAACAATAAAAGAAAAAAGAAAAAAAACAAGAAAATGCTAATTAAAATTTCCAACTACTCCTTTGGGGCATCTCAACCAGGCTCCACAAAACATGACTTCATCAGATGCTGATGCTCCATACAGCTGTAATAAATAAAATGTTCAGGTTGCAAGCCATCATGGACCACACATCTCAGAAAATTGGAGAGTCCCCTCCTCTGAGCTGGAGATTCAAACTTTGAAATTATTCAGTGTTTCGTTCCTCTGGTACTAGACTCAGTAGCAGAGGAACAATTCCACGACTCCCATCCCAAGCCTATAGTGCCTCTCCCTGGCCGCTCCAAGCCGAAGATCCTGTCCTCTGTGCTGGACGTTTGGGCTATGAGAGATCTTCAGCACTTTCCAGCAAATGTGTTTGCATCTCCCCATTAGCGCATTAACTATTTTTAGAAATAGCCAAAAAAACTACCTCAAGCAAACACAAAAACCTTTGCCAAAATTGAGGACAGTAGTTTGAATTTTGCAATTTCCCTCAACCTTTTCAAATCAATACTTCAAAATGTGCATAATAAAATGTAAATGGAAACACATGTAGTGTCATGTTGGAATTACTTCAACTTTCTTGCACACCCTGTTACCCAAGAACACTGAATTGCTACCATGTGACTATGACTGATTCGCTGATACGCATTCTTTGTCTATTACATAATATATTAAGCAAAAGCTGGAAAGCTTCCCCTTTCTTAAATATTGGCATAAGTCATTTTTTGCCAGAAGTTGGGTTTTTTTTCTCTTTCTTTTAGAGCAAAATCACTTTTGGCAGAAAGTTACTCTGGTCAATATTACAGGAAAGTGACAATATGCTAGTGCAGTGGAACTTCAAGCATCTGAAATTGATATTTGACAGAGTATGAACACTGTATTACGGTGTAAGAGTGATGAAGATGTGAGGTCAGAAAAAACTGTGACCTTGTCAACTGATTGGAGCATAATAGAGAAGTCTTACCTTTTTGGCTGTCAATGACAAAATTGCCCTCATCATTTCCTGTGTTGATTTTGTACGTGATCCCATCCCCATCAGGATCCTTTGCCAACACCGTGGCAACAAGTGTGTTGGGCCCCGCATCTTCTGACACAAACGTCCGGTATCTGATGAGACACATGCAAACAGCGCAGTCAGTACTTCACTAACGCTCCATGTGGGACACATCTGGAAACTCCTGTGAAGACAGGAGTTTGGTTTCAAATCAAAAATGTCAACATCCCTGATGATTAATGTTAAGTCACTAATCCAATTTTTTTATCAATCCATACCTGAGTCTACCACAGGTGTCTTCAACCAGCTCTGAATAGGGAATTCAGAGATTAACAACAGATAATCCATAGGATAATCCTGGTCCAATGTGTGTTCACATTCTTCACATTCCATCACTGACTGACTGAACAAAGTCATAAAAAATCTCTACATAATTAGGAAAATCGTTGACCAACGGCTTCTTGGGAGAGCAGATATGAGTTTTAAAATCCTCCACCATTAAAATCTGGTCATAATTTATTACAGCATCAGCCAAAAATTCCAAAAAGTCAGTGAAGAAGCTTTTATTAAACCTCTGAGGTGAATAAACTACTGCAAAAAGCAGTGGGAGATAACAGCCCATCTTAAAATGTTGGATTATAGGTCATTGGGGGAACTTTATCTGCAGACATCAGCTAAACCAGCATTATGACAAGAAGACATGGAGAACCAAAATATGCACAATTTTCTATTTTTTCAGAAAACACACTTTACTCACTGGTGGAAATCCTAATCTCAGTTAATAAATACTGGAGATTTATAATCACATTTCTACAAAGTAGTTTAGATGTAAATTATGGAAAATTACTATGAACTTATAACCATAGCAAAAAAATTAAAATATAAATTTTAAGATTACATTGAAGAGACATGGTGTGGATAAAAAGTCCAGTGACATGTGAACCCTTCTCCTTTACAAGAAGACCAGAACTGCAAGTGCTTAAAATAACATGTGCAAGTGGTGTAAGAAAAGTTCTTGAAAAAAACCCCCAAATAACATGAGTTATTTGGGGTTACTTACTGAATAAGTAACTTATTACTTATTCAGTAATAAGTCAGGAATATATAAATATATAAAGCTCCATCAGCGTTCCATGTACCTAAACATCTAGAAGTAATAGTTTTGTAACTATAGGACAATGTGAGTTTCTTGAGCACTAAATTCTTACATGTATTTGCTGTTTTTTCAGCCATACATACTGTAACTAAGCTTAGTTTCTTCAAAAAATTCCTCCTCTGTTTAATCTGCTTATCTTGAAGTAGAACACTTTGAACCTCAGCTTTTTACTTTCTGACCTTGCGTGCAGATCAGAAGGATTTTATATGCTTGGTAGCCAAGCTTTTCTTGAAAGGTTGACCTCTACTTTGTTGACATGAGGTGGAGGCTTTCTGGAAAAAGCTTATCCTCACATATTTCCTCATAACACCACAGTATATTTGACTAGTAAGGTCAACATTCAATAAATAAATTCTCTCTTTTACCAATGTAAAGAAAGACTAGCCACTTAAATGAGGTACCCGCTGAAAACCACAGTACTTAGAATGTTGTAAAGAGTATTTAACTCCTCAAAGTGTTTTTCTTTTTTTGCTACATCTCAAATTAGCCCAACATAAAATTTATTTGTTACAGTGATATAAGCTTTTCAAATCTATGCCAGTGGCAAGAATTCACCCTGTAATCGGTGGATCGCCGGTTCGATTCCTGCTCTGTTGTTGTGTCTTGGGCCAAAACTAAGGCTGATGGTGCGATATGACAGCTTTGTGAGATGGTAAAATGTATTTTGTATTTGACTGTCCTAATAAAGGCCTATGTAAGTCAGGTTCCACCACTTGAGTCATAAAATGACCTCCTTATTTTAAGATGTTAATTTAGATTCTTATAAACCAGAATCAACTATAGAGAACTGTGTCAAAATAACTGGAAAACAGCCAATTTCTTTATTCTGTACAATAAAGAAATTGCTTAAATAAAATAGGCTTAAAGATTTAAAAAAATATAGTTAATTCAGCAAAATTGACTTTTGTCAAATAGGGACAGGTTTGTTCAGGTATTTTTTTTCCTGCATAAAACATGCCTCTTAATAACTGGTCAAAATTGGATGAAAAATATTTCAAAATATAAAGGAAAAATTTCTGGCTTTAGTACTTTTCACAAAAGTAATGCTTCAAATATAAATTTTGTGAACTATTTTTTTTTTTGTTCAAATCTTTAACGATTTTAATTAAAGAAAATTAACTAATTCCTTTTAATGGAAATGCTTGATATATAAAGTTTCTTTGATTCTGATTTTCTTTAACAAATTGTGGAAATATATATGTAATGAAGTTTTTGTCACTCAAGTTTTGTTTCGGTGGACTTACAGCCAAAGCAGCTCCTGATTGCTGACCCTTGGATTATTTGGATGCATCATCATCATTCTTAGATTCAACCGTTACTTTCAGTCAGACTCTTTCAAAAATATATTGTGTCAAATACAGTGTAGACAGAGAATGAGAATGGTCTGATAGGCATGTTTCCCATCAAATGATTACGGCTTTTTCTAAGAATCGCTGCTACCTTGGAACAAACAATCTAACACCTTTGTCAACTCAGTATTAGTATGTATTTAAGTATTTAGTGCATGGATTGATATCCTATTCTAACATGCAAAATGTCCCAGTCAAAGCTGCCATACACTGATTCCATACAAACAGTGAACTGAAAACTATCAAATACCAACTTTTCAATTGACAGCAAATAATAAATTCAATGTCTATGAATTTAATTAGGTCGTTATCTATTAAATCTCCTCAGGACTTTGACCAGCAAACTAATTATGCTGGAAATATTTTTGCGCTACCTTTTTCCTCAGCTTGTTTCCATTGTTTCATTCAGACAAGAAGGAGAAGCTTCTTGTCTCAAGATGCTTCCTGGAAGGTAATGCCTTGGGTCAGCAGTGGAAATTAGTCTCAGGATTTAATTAGAAAGTTCATTTTGTTTCTGCAGATAAGGCAAACAGAGACTTGAAACAGGAGCAAGACGTTGAGACTATACTGAAATTAGCATTTATAGAAATGTTTAATTCCTTTATAAATATTGTAGAGGTGATATTCATCTATGTTCAAACAAAATTATCACCACTCAAACAAGTGTGGTAAATAGCAATATGTATTTTCTTACGTACATAAATACATTTGTTTAAAGTAAAACCCTAGGTTAACATAATTTTTACAACCTCTTGATTGAAAACTTAAATCTTTAGTTTGTCTTCTTTTTTACTTTTTTTTTCTTTACATATTTGTTAAAACTCTTACTATGTTGTGACAGTATAGTACAAGGCAGATTATCTATAATAAAATAAAGCAAAACAAAAAAAACAAGCTCTTCTGCTTCCTTCTGCAAACTACAGAAATACTTCTCAGCCAGGAGGAGGGTTTTATCGCCGTCACTCATGCTCAAGTATGGCCATTAGCATACTTAGCAGTGGATACACAAGTTTAATTGACAGCGCATTTATTTAAACTTAACATCGACATCAGAATGTAGAAGAAAAAGTAAGAAAATCATAGAAGTGGGTGTAATGGTGATTAAGTACAAAAGCTTTAAGAAGTATGTGATGTTCTCTTGCAAGTCACTAGAGCCACATTAGCTGGTCTAGGATTAGCTTCCCTTAGGGCTTAAGCCAAGAAGCAAAACATACAAAGCATGAAACTACAGCCAAACCTCTTTTGAGTTCAATCAAACTGTTCAGAGAAACATCAGAGATATTCACAAACATTCAGGGCCTGGATGGTCAGTGATTGTACATCATAAGCTTTAGATCACACATAAGAAAAGATGAAGAGAAGCATAAAAAAAATGATCTTTTTAAATGTGATATATTCCTTTGAACACAATATATAGATGTGTTAAGAGAGGGAAAGCGCCTACCACTCTGGACCAGCAACACTAAAAAAAAAAAAAGAAAGAAATGCATTTAGCTTGTTTTTTCTACACTGCTCACTAAACCCGGCCCACTGTGGAAAAAAATCTATCCCCCTGTAAAATCTCAATTTAGCTGGAATAATCTACATTTTCTTTCTTAAAACTCATGTTTTATCACTGCTTTACATGTAGAATAAAACACATCCCAGTAACGTAACTGACTTACATCCATCAGTCTGGAAAAGATTACAAAGTCTTTACTAGAATAGCAGCAATTATAACAGTAATAATCGTAATAATTTATTGACCATTAATAAAAAATGGCATAGAACACTGATGAAATTTCATAGGGGTACAGAGCTCACAAATATTACTTCAATGGCACAGATATTACTCACCGAGGACACAACATAACCCAGAACATCAACATATGCCTGTGAAGGTCTCACTTGTCTCAGGTAGTGTCAGAGTTCACAACTAAACACCAAGAAAGCAACTGGAAAAAAAATGTCATTCATGGGAGAGTTTGCCAAGGTACATTTGGAACATTTCAGGACAAGATCATTATATAAGACTAAAAACTTGTGGTGTTAGTTAATGTGATGCTTCTATGATTCTTCACTAACTAGGTAACATGTCATGGCTTTGTGATTGATTGAACATGAATTCAGTTTTCAACTGGAAAACTTGATAGAAAATGTCCAGCTACGAGTTCAAGGCGGTAAGTACGACAACACTTGTTTTGTCGCAGGTCCGTAATATAAAGTCTTCTAGGCTGACCTCTAAAAAACCAACAACAGCCACAAAATAAAAACTGCAATGTTTTGTACACACCTGAAAAACTGTAAAGTCTAATTTGTACTGGATGGTAGACCAGATGAACTAATGCAGGTTTGATGGATATCAGATGGAGAGACCTATACAATGAGACTCTAATAAGCAAATATGTGACAATGACATGATGTTGTATGGCATTTGCAAAGACTTTACTTGGTGTGACAAGTTACAGTTTCAGTGTCCAGTTTTTCACAACTCCATGGGTTATTGTGTATTTATTACAAATTTTATGCAAAAAAAGGGTCAAAAACAATTGGGTCTAAGTAACTGACTGCTAACTCCCACCTGCAGGTGACAGTATTACTTCTAGCACACTGGGGTCTCAGCTTTACTTATTGTGAACTTATAGTCTGTAGTTGATATGGTCAGTGCAACAATCGAGCTAAATACCTTTTTGTGCCTTTTTGGAGCTTTATCATTTTCAAAAACTCGCCAAACTTGGCGGACGCGTTAAGGGAGTTTCAAAATTTCCCGTATTTTAAAATAATCGCAAAAATCACACAAGAAACAGCTCAACGGCGCCACCTAGCAATTTTCAAAGGACCCTTTGCTATTCACTTACTTTATCGTAGAGACATGAAATTTGGTACACTTGTAGAGCTCTCCAAAACGCTCAAAATTTACAATTAATGTCATAGTGCAAGTATCACAGAAAGTCGGCCATTTTGGATTGAAGTTCCAATTTTGACCCCATTTTTGCCGTTTACAGCCTTCGCATTTGATCGAACTCCTCTTAGGGATATTGATTGATTGGCTTCAAACTCGGTCAGTCTGTTCATTAGGCATGTCCCATTTAAAGTTATCAAAACAGTGAGTTTTTGAGTATGCTGAAGGGGGGTTGCCAGGGGTCAAAGTTAACATACTCGCCATAAAAAAATAAACTGTTATATCTCCTACACAAAAACTCACAGAGGCACCAAAGTTACTGTGATTAATCATCATCAGGTCTCCTACAATACACAATGGTTGAATGATGACATCACTTAGGCCACGCCCCCTGATAACAGGAAGTGTAATGTTTTACTGTGAACGGTCGCTATCCGACCCCTTTGACCTCATCAACATGAAACTGTTCCCAGAGACAGAAGACATGTTGGTGTGTTGACGATTCCAACTCCGACCAGCTCCGATGGAGCAGGTGGACGTGGCGGAGTGGCGAAGTGACCTGTAACGCCACTGCCATACGTTTGCCTCTCAATTCCAGTTTTCCACCGCTTGCGGCTTTAATTTTTATTTTATTTTGTGTCTTCTTCAGAGGTTTTTGTTCCATTTCCTTCAGCAGTTCTTGGAGCAGCGGACTATCAGGTGTGAAAACATCCTAAACCTGTCGGTCAAGATGTTGGGAAATATATGCGAGTAGGCTGAATGTGTTCTGTCGTCGGGCGGTTTGAGGAGACGGGTTACTTTGTGGGTGTGTGGCATTTGGACCCAGATCAACGCCAAGCGCTTTACCACTTTTGGATCTTCAGTTTCTGTTTAACCGTTAAGAAACAGACGATGGGTGTGAGATGAACACAATGAGGAAGAGGATTGACGGATGAAAAACGTTTTTGTTGACTGCTTTCTAAAATTGGAGCTGTTACTGATGTCAGGAATAACATCTGTGCAAAACAACAAGTCTGGCATTGACCTCCAATATAGGCAGATTATGAAATCCTGAAATGAAAAGTCAACTCTTCAGGAGAATGGCTGTGCGCTCATTAAGTGGACATCTATGTTATTACTTACTAAAGAAATCCATCCTTTCTATATTTTTTTATTCATTCTTATCATCTGGTACATATTTGATTTGTTCAGACTTAGAAATCCCCTATAGTTGATAGAATTATCTATTTCTTCTTTTTTTTTGTTTAGCAATGTTCTTTAGGTTGCCTATCTCGTTAGTTTGATAATTAGTTGTGTGTGTCTCTACTTCTTTTATATTCTTTTTAAAAAAAAAACATCTGTACGTTATTTTGAAAAAAGACAAAACAGATGGTGCAAGGCTACTGGTTTATTAAAATATGATCTGAAGATACCGAAGATAATAAAAACGTAGCAAAGTGGACTGGGCAAGAATGGGCATACTTGTTGCCCCCCATCTCGGTGCCTGTGTACGTTGGTCAACTGGTCTCTAAATTCTTCTTAAAAAACAAATTTCATGAACAAAATAGCAAAAATAAAAGATCAGGGCTGCACAGTTGGTAGCACTGTTGCCTTGCAGCAATAAAGTCGTGGGTTTGAATCCCAGCCTGGGTTCTTTATGCATGTTGTCCATGTGCATGAGTGGGTTCTCCTCGGGTGTTCCGGCTTCCTCCCAAAGTACAAAAAGACTTTATGCACATTAGATAATAGATGGATGGTGGAAACATTTTTTTAACTTTATATTAAGTAGTATTATTATTAGTAATAAAAATATCAGTATTAATATGAAAATATTAATATTCATATTAATATTGAATATATTATATAATAATATTTTATATATTAACATATAATATAATTATATATATAAATATATATATATATATACATTATTATATATATATATATATATATATATATATATATATATATATATATATATATATATATATATATATATATATATATATATAATGCAGCAGCTATATCTCCTCGCTAAATCCACCAATCTGCATCACATTTTTTGTGCATCGTCAGGAAGCGCCGCCGAACGCATCAATGCGTACGGCCAGGTGGACGAGCGCGGAAACTGCGCAACAGCTTCCGCGATGCCGTGCAGGCGAAGGTGCTGGAAACTGCGTGAGAGCTTCTGTGGTGGCTGGGGGGCGGTGGCTGCTAGTACCCCCGCGGTGGCCAATAGGCCGGAGCGGCGCTTGGCTGCGAGGGCCACACGACGCCACTTGCGGCTTGAATTTTTTTGTTTTTGGGGGGGGGGTTTTTTTTGATAAATACATCTCAGAAGAGGTTTAATGACAAAAGAAATATTAAAAAAAAATTTTGGAGAATGTCTGAAGTAGCGGAATAAAAAAAATAGCAAAAAAACAAATTTAAAAAGAAAATCACAAAAGCAATTATTTTGAAATCCAGGAGGATTATGGAGTTACTCCAGCCATTGTGGGCTCACGTTGTTGCTAATTCTATGTGTAAAGCCTCTGAAACTGAAATGAACTGATAATAAAATTCAGATGTTTGTTATTAGCCAGTAATTAGATTGGTGGGATTCATTTGTATGGACTTCAAAAAAACAAGTTTTTAATTTTCTATGCTATATACAATTTCTTGGAGTGTTGTTTCATTAATGCTGTGTGCTCTGTACCTCGGAAGGGACACATTTAATTCAAAACACAAAATCTGACGTTCTGAAGCTGGTAAAAACAATTATGGAACAACATAAATAACTGTAGCATTATTAGTTTTTTACACCCAGAAGGCTGTAAACAATTATGTACATAAATTCTAATAAGAGCCTGTGACCAGTAATAAAATGCTGCTGTTTTAGCCACAGTTACTCCTTATTACTGCACAAACAGGTTTTTTCACCATGTCCAGCTCAACTGTGCACCGTGCAGCAGTGGCATTGGAACCCGCAAAGCTATCATCAATATTCTTTATGTTTCTTGGACTGTTGTGCAGAAGGACATGAGTGTGCTTCTTGTTGATTTCTCAGGTGCCTCTTACATGTTCTACTGTATGAGATCAACAGAGGTGATTGGCATCCAAAACCACATGCTTTTTATCATAGGATGAATAACCCAAGTGGGCAATCATATTAAGCATTGATACGGCGTAAAAAAATGTATGTTGTAAAAATTGCTGCAACAGCAGATAAAATATTTCCGAGTGGGAATAGAAGATCCCAGCTTGAGCAAGGTCGTTTTAAAATATGAAGAAAAGCAGCAATAAACAACTTTTGTTTGATTCTTGTGATTACCAAAACTTTAAAGTATAGGTTTTAAAAAACAATAGCTGGGACAATACTCTGTTGCTGTTGCTTCATGAAGCCCTCAGTTTCCTGACAGAAAAGGTTTGGATTGTAAACTTTTTTCTCTCTGTGATGCATCTTCAACATGGGTGTCTTTTGAGCGGAATATGCAAAATCTGTACATCATCAACATAACTGCAACTGAAGCATCACAGAAATGATTCTAAATGAACATTACTTCACCTCACACTATCCTATGCAGACATTCCCCCACCTCAGCATGCACAGTGCTTGAAACTGAAACACATGATGTCACTTCCATCACTTACAGTTAATTCAACTAATATTTACCAGGCCATCTGGAAGCCATCATAGAGTATTCATTCACAGTCACATAAAATTTTATGCAAAAAAGTTCTAAAGCCAAACATCCACAGATGAGGTATCCTGACAGAAAGATAGTTTCAGAGCACAATTATCTGCTTCAGTTTTTTCTATTTGTGCAGCTGCAGACTTAGAAACCTTTTCTGAGTAAATGAAAAACAGAATGTATAGGACAACAAAGAACACAACATTTTATATACAATAAAGGGTGACATTACCAACAAGTGAAAGTTATTGCCTCAAAATAATATGAGTTCTAAAATAATATTTCATATTTTTACCTGTTTTTCTTCAAAGACAGCTCCAACCTGGAATTCTCAGGGATTTGTATTAGTTCTGGCATTTTCTGTAGAACTCAGGCATAGTCAGGGAATAGAGAATGTAACACTGGCTAACAACAGATGCTCTAATTAGAGCAAAGTGCTAATAAAAGTGGAAAATCCGGAAAACTGCAAAACAGCAGTTTTACAACCTGCCTTAGATTTATAATACCTGCAACACTGATTGACATATTTGATGCATATTAGACGGTGAATATTCTTCAGGATTTTGATGAGGGCTTTTGACAAAACCTAATTGTTTGTTTACCATATGTTTTTATGATGTGAAGCACTTTGAACTTCATAAAGTTCAAAGTGAATTTTTGAGCAACAAAGCTCAAAAATGCAATACAAATAAACTTAACTCATGACAATCCAGCCCTGCATATATTCAGTTGGTCAATTAATACAGTCGATACCCAATATTTGAGTGCAGACACCACATGGGCATGCATGCTGTGCTACTGGTTAGGACAAATATTGAATCCAAGAAAAAGTGGTCCAGATAAAACCTAGGATGACACGAGGATTGTTGCAGATGTTGCCTGTCTTCTTTAGATCTGTCATGGAGAGAGCAATTTTCTCTGTAAGCCTTGTGCTGTGAAATCAGGATCTGAGCCACAACCTCAGAAAACTGAAGAAAATGAAAGAAAAGACTGCTTTTGTACTCAGGATAACAAGTTTAGTCTGAGCACATGGATGTCTCTCTATGGCGCAGTGATTTGTCCAGGGAATGTAAAAGCAAACTCTTCCTTTCAGCAGAAAGAGCCACAGTCAGCTTTTCTTAAGTATCTGTTATTATCGCAGACAGAAGGTATTTGTAAAGATGTTCAATAGGTTATACAAATAATTAAAATGATATTTTGATGGCATACACAAATAGAAAAAGGACTAAAGTTCACAAAGCTGCAAAACATCCTCTCTCCTTTCTGCTCAATTCCAAATCAAAAGCTCTTTAAGTTCTGTCCTTTCATGCTCCATATGATTAAATTCAACATTTACAAAACTGACTGAATGCTGGAAATGAATAATGTTCTGTTCAAGTTGTGCTAAAGGAATTTTTTAGTCTATCGGAAAAACTATTCTAGCCTAAAATAGAATCTCAATGCTAAACATGTAGCAGTAGCAATGCTAAGGTCAGCATCAACCATTTACAACCATTACTTCAAATAGAAATGTGACTATATGTACTTACTCTTAAAATTGTGACCATTTCTTTTTAATATAATTGTCTAAATATTACAGAAAGAAAATGGGTAAATTATGTAATTTACAATAACTAGATTTGTAATTATATATATATTTTTTAAGATCATCAACAGTTAAGTGGCAGAAAAAATTGCAGTATTGTGATATTATTTTTGACAATATCAACCCTTGACTAAAATACAACAATCAGCAACAAAGATCTGAGTTGCAAACAATTAAAACAGCAAGAGACAAAAAAAAATGCTGCAGAAATACTTGATTGCTTAGACCAGCTTTCTTCTTGACCTGGCAAAAAAAACAAAAACACACACACACACACACACACGCACGCACGCACGCGCCCGCGCACACACGGGTACTGATTACTGAACGCTTCCAACTCCACAGATCGATAACAACAGGCCACATTTTCTGCCTGGATAATGACATATTTAATGAGCCTTCCATCTTTTGCTCTAATTTCCTGTCTTTTCATCATAGCCATTGTCCCAAGCCTGAGGAAGAGTTCATCAAAGGCATCACAGCATCATGGATGCATTTAAATGAACATACAGAAGAAAGCACGTGTAAGGCTCCCTGAATAAGTTTAAACTGGTGCGTGTGTGTGCGTGTGTGTATTGTCAAATAGAATTTCTGGATCAGTTGTGCCAGAAGACTGAGGGTCAGAAAGGGAAAAACTGATTATTCTGTTGTCACTGTCATTAAATCAACACCTTCCTGCTTGAACACACTGACACACACACACACACACACACACACACACACACACATCTTCTCACATTCATATCAGATGCATTGCATATAAATGCACTTTACAAACGACATCACTTTTCCATATCCAGACCGTATTTCCCTTGGACCTCCTCATTTACAGAATGCACTTCCATGCACATAAAGTTTGGGCTCAGGACCTCCTGAGGGTGCTAGTGGGCATGGTTGATTGACCCTGCCTCACCAATCTGCCCAGCTCTCTGCCAGAAAATCAACCAATTAAAAGATGCAGGCACCACAGCAGCAAGAGGGGCTGGGGAGGGACGAGGACCTGGGGGGAGGGAGGGGTGTTAACAGAAGCTGCTACGCTGAATTTGGAAGCAGCTGCAAAGTTCCAACCTGAATATGCAGGACTACCAAGCTCTGTTTCTGCTGGGATGTTCCGGGATCATAAACTTAATATTGAAGGACTTTTCAAATATTTTAAGGGAAAGTTTTCAAACTTTTCCAGCATCACACTTTGGAGATAAAAACAATACAAATAGGCAAAAAAAATACAGTTTCAATTCACTGTTACATATTACCACCATTAATAATGTATTGAGGTAGTATTGTATATTGTGATAAGGTAGATTGAAGTAGTAAAATTACAAATTGTACAGCTGGCTGGTCTAAAAACAAAAATATAAATTTAGCAGAACAAGCCCCAATTTCAAAAAATGTTTATCATTCAAAATATGAGACCTTTGTTTCAATTAAACAGATCAAAAAGTCATCGAGCCATTAAATTCATTTAATTTGAATTATACAACCAAATTTCATTAAATAAATGGCATTCCTGCTCAAATTACATGCTTTAACACAATGGAAAAAGAAAATTAGTTAAAAGTCAATAGAAATATTTTTGGTATTTCTAACTCACATAAAACAAGGCAAGTTTATTAGTTAGTTTAGTAGTTATTAGTTAGTATAGTCAGCAAAGTCAGCTGGAATGAGTTACGGTCACTTTTCTTTTAGAGTAAGATATACTACTACATTTTACAGTGTGGGCATATAAAATATCTGGCTTCAATTGTAAATCACATTTTCAAAACTGGTTTTTAATCAAAGAGATTGCACCTTATTATAAAATGGTGCTGTCTGAATATCAAGCACTTTTAATCGCTAACTTTATATAGAATTCAATCACCTTCTATATCTTGAAAACACAAATAAAATTCTAGCATTTCCAAGGACTTCAAAAGTTCATACTTTTTCCATTTATAAAACTAAACGTTTTAGTTGTTTTAAGGTGCAACAAAGAATACTCATTAAGTCCTTATGACACCATCTACTATACTGACTATTGCCTTACTTTTAAAAGAATTATTTGATACATGGATTTAAAACAAAACATTTAGCAGCTCATTAGGAGAGTTGTATTTCTGATTTTCTAAAGCTCTGCAGTGCATTTAGTGTTGTTAAAACTATTTTTTTTCTTTTACAGATTTGTTTTGCTCTTAAATATTTCTGATCATCAATCAAATGTTAAAATTGGATAAAGAACAACTGATCCTCTTGAGTTATAACTTTACTCAATTTTTAAAATTTCTTTTCTTTTTTTTTTTTGAGAAAACAGAGCTGAATTTAACAAGTCAAAGCCACGCCTTGTTATTATTTGACCTGTAGATATAAGGATTCAAACTAAAACCTCTGTGGTGCCTAAAGGACCAGAGTCCATGAAACTCAGTCTACATTCATGGACTCAAAGAGGAAGAATCCATTGCTCCACAAGCAACAGAAAAGCATGTCACAGTTCTAAAATACTCACATGAGGAAGGAATTTACAAAATATGCGTAATGGTATGAGAAATCTAAAACTGATATGCTTGTCCATAATCACTATCCTTATATCTGTAGGAAAATCAAGGAAAGCTTGTGGAAGCATCAGAACTCCACTCCAATGATAAAGTTTGTGGTGTTACCATCACATTCTGCTACTCTTCCTGAAATATGGTGTAGTAAAGAAGCAACATTTTATGGACAATTTGAAACAATGTCTGAACACATAGGCTACGAAGTTACAGGCTGGGTGCAAATAAATCTTTTCAGTAGAAAAGGACATAAAGCACTAAAGTAGCTTAAGGACAGCAAAGTCCTTAAGCTTTGTGAAGGCTATTCACTTTGTGAATAGCCTTCACAAAGTCCCGATCTCATTCCCTTAAAAACATTGACTGTAGAACATAAACCAACCTGACTCAGTTTTGCCATGAAGAAATAAGTTTAGTCACATTATTTTCAAATCTAATGACCTGCATGTAAAATTCAGAATTTGAATCAACTATATTGCTACTGCTAACTGTAAGTCTCATTACCACCAACTATAAGTGTTAATCTCAGCTCTTACTCACATATGTTGGGAAAACTCGGGTGCCTCGTCGTTTACGTTGGCCATCCTAATTCGTACCGTCGTCGTCCCCGTCCGTGGGACCTCTCCCTTGTCAATTGCCATGACGACAAACTCATACAGGTGATTAGGTCTCTCGTAGTCCAGAGGTCCCGCTGGGAAAATAGTCCCGTGAGGAGAAATGATAAAATCTGGACTCAGCGTGTAATAGGTCAGGTCGGCATTCGGTCCGGAATCGCAGTCGTTGGCGGACACTAAGAGAAGGGAAACAGGAAGAAGGAGTTAGAGAATGAAAAGAACATCACAGTTAGAGCTCAACTAAATCGCCTCTCATTACAAACATCAAGTTCTATCCTAAATTCACAGGATAGAGGAAATCAAAGAAAAAAGCCAAAGATGTTGAAGACTAAGCAGAACTGAATGACATGAGCTTCTGTAGAAAGAACCCTGGAAATCAAATAATTGGGTTGATTTCCTGTTTTTGGTCTTGCATGTAGTTGTTTTGTTTTTCAACATGCTGATGCTGAAAGAAAGAAAAAAAAACATTAGCGTGGTGTTACGTAACCACGCTAATGATAGAAAAGAAGTTATGTTTCTACTTTCTAGAATAATACAAAGTGTTATTTGCACAGCAAGCATTGAAAACACTGTCATTTTGCAACATTTCTGCCCGTGCGGCTCACATTGGGAATCCATGGAGCCCGGACCCGCCTGTCCGCAAATTGATTGCCTTGCTAAAACAGAAAATTCCACCAGGGATTTGAATAAGCATATTTTTACACTAACAAGAACATTTCCCCATCAAAAGCTCAATTCTCCAATTCACCTTACATTGCATTTAGCTCATGTGCCCGTACAAACAATACATACACACACACACGCGCTCACACACACATATGAATAATACATGTGCCAGCACTCACACGTAACGAAGAAACAACAGCTAACAAAGTGGAATTCTTTATTGCCATGAAGCCTTAGGGGACTTTAAACAGCATCAAATGAATAGTTTGAGGGTAGTTAATTGAACAAAAGCAGGCAAAACTGATTTTTACAGTTTATAAAAGGGAGGTTTTTGAGGTTGCCATTTGTTATAATCCATTATTTCACCTTATTTTGTGCAGATTCCATCAATTGATTTTTTTTTTCGTTTCATTTTACAGGAATGTGAACAATAACTGAAACTTTTGCGGAGTGTGGCCTTCGTTTTTAATTTGTCTATCCGCCAATCAACTGTAATAAAGTCACTTAAAAGAGAGATCTGGGAGTGTGTTCAGGTTTGATACAGAACAAGAACCATTTTCTTAAAACATACCTCTTGCTGTGGAAACCAACTGCCAATAAGAAGAACTGTTGTTTTGGGGTATAGGTCAGGTCTAGGACTGAGGCATGAACTGAGTTCAGGTTAGGCTTATGCATGTAGTGGTAATGGTAATGGCTATACAAATATGTGAAAAATGAATGGAAGTCAATGAAAGCGAGAGGGAACGAAGTGAACCGACAGAGGAGTGACAGTAGCTAAGATAAATCTAAAAATTGATAAACATTTTTGATGAGTTTCTTCTGTAACTGATGTTCTGCAAGAAAACATTTTCTACCTCTCAGTGATTTTAGGGCCCTTGACTTCCATGAGGAAGTGCACTCCGTGGGACGGGCCATCCCTGGCTCCCTAATATTGAGAGGAGAGAATGCCTCTTCATTTACAAGACCATCCTGATCTGGCCATCCTGACGAAAGAGGGAGCCTGCTTTTTCTATGCCAATATTAAGGGAAATTTGATACAAAACACCCAGAGAGCTGTGGTTGAAGATCTGTGAGACGATCCAGGGTCGAGAACAGTCGACCTTGTTCTTTCAGGGCCGACTGATAGAACAAATACCTACAGTGTTAAAAAAAAAATCTCAGGTAAGAACATGTCTTACCTGTTTCTTGCCAGGTAAGACATGTAAATGCAAATTAGGTTCATTCTTAATAAATGCATACTTTGCTGCAAGATGTAGTTTTGCACTGAGGCAGTGAGACTCTTGGGGCTTTTGAATGTTTTATAAACTAATCGTTTAAGGTGCGAGGAGAATCATTCACATCACTCTGAAAATTAGATGATTGATGTATGATTTTTTTTCCCATCAGTAATTTAAAAACAAATAAATAAAAAATATAATTACTTTGGATTTTGTAAAAACTTGCAATGTATTTCATATTAATGCATTTTTTAATTTTTAAAAAAATCTTTTATGAAGAACCACATGTGTTTTCAAAAGAACTAAAGTAGGTTGTTACCTTGACTCATGTCCTGATTTATAAAAACAGTGCTGTTTCTTAAACATACATAACTGACAGAGGTTGTGTATTGAAATAGAAAATATTAAAACACTGGGAGAGAAGAGTCCGGGCCAACCTGTCAGAGATCACGTTTTAAAATACATCAGTTAGTCGGTTTCTTTATTACCTAAGAGATTACCTTTAAATTCGCCAAAGGAACATAGAAAAAATGGACAGAAGAATAAAATATACAAACACTTGAGTCTGCATATGTGTTGAATCTCATCTTCACATCACCAAGAATGAATCTCACATCATTGGGGCACACAGTTTAAAGGATACAAAGTCAAGCCGGAAATGTTGGTGTCTTCTTCATGCGTTTTCTCTAATGTGAGGAATTAGAACTGAAGTCTGCAATAGGACTTGGACAAAGCACAATTCTGTGTGTTTACTCTGCTGTGTCCAGCTGCTTAAAACGACTGACAGGTTTGTGAAGTGCAGCTGAAATGCAGCAGCTATTCTGCTGGTAAGTGATGAACTACCTCTCACGCATTGATGATAGTTGAAAAATGAACGGTTATAGTAGTGTCTGCCCTGACTCTAACTGCATGCAGCAGCCAGCCACATGGCACACAAGTCAATATTTAATTTACTAAGTACAGATTTCTACTCCTCAGAGCACTGTTTGAGCATTTATCTGAAAACCTTTTTGGAATCTTGCATCAAGATTGTTGAGTTAAATCACTGTAGGGGAGCCTGGAGGCCACTATGCACCGATGAGCCACAACAGTGAACGCCTCTCACTGCTTCCCAGCCTTGGTCCTGGAGGTGAACTGTCCTGCATCATGTAAAGAGACTTCATGCTCCATCACACTTGCTTTAAAACTAAAGATCAGTCCAACGAATTACAATAAGTTCTGCAAACTTACATCAAACATGTTGATTGTGAAACATCTGTGACACTATCCTCTGAAGATTTGGGACATACTGGATCAGAAATCATGTGACTATGGGGCGACACATACAGTATACTCTGTTCCTGTGCACTGAGTCGGGAATATCGTGACTACCATAATAAGTAGGAGGTTGGTTCTGCCAGCTTGACTCTAAGCACCTTAACATGTACCTGTGCAGTTCTATGAGTTTTAGTTCAGTTAGCACTAAAGTAAACCTACACTCTGACTTGTCAAGAGTGTAGTAGTGGTGGTTAGCTGGGACAGCTAGCTGGGACAGCTAACCACCACGGTGTGCAGGCGACCACTTACTAATGATCAAAAAATAAACATCAAGCCCAAAAACATTAAATCCATAACGGAGTGAATGTTCTGAATTTTATCTTTTTGTTGTTGATGTTGTTGATACACCTGAATATAATCTCAGCTCTTATGGCTAGTGTAGCTGCTGTTAGTCGGTTGCCACAGCAACGGATCTGAGTTTGGAACAAAGACGACACAGAGCGAGAAAAAAGCAGTAGATCAGTGGCTTTGAGTTGTCTTCCCACCTGTTTCTCTGTTATTTTTCCTTTATTGTGGCACACTGCAAGACGCTGTAATTTCCAAAAGTTTCACAAGTGGACAGAAACTGAACTAATTGCCTCATTTTCTCATAAAACATGGCAATAATCATATCAATCATCAACTGGAATCCAATATTTCATAAAGCATGGGAGCAGTTATGTAAAATTAAATTATTAGAAAAATTTGCTTAACCCTCTGTTGCATTTTGACAGAAACCAAACTATAGATATATAGATATAGATACATCCCTCAACGAATGTTGATAACTACCCATTTTAAGAGTTCAAACACCAAATATATCTTCATTTGAATTCATATGCACAGCAGAAACTGTCTTAGTGATGCAGTGGAAGTGAAAAAAATGTACTTCAAATGTACTTATTTCAACAATTAAAGTCTAACCATACTGCTTTCACATTTGCTTTCTTCCTGCTTGCACAGCATCCTTTCCCAAACCAGTATGCATGTTTGTGTCCACAGACAGGTGGATAGGAGCACAGAAGGGGGGGACTCTCTCGCATCCTCGGTGCACCTGTTGATGGCACCAAACCACGCCTCCTACATCACACTTCTCACAACCCCATCCACCAATTTACTCCCTCACTCACACACACCATTATGTTACACCTAAGGATTATTTTATACATACAGATCTTACAAACTAACAACATTTCACCTTTAAGTCTTAAGACGTTCTGGACCACAGCCTGCTTTGAAGTGGGTGAAGAGTTTATTAACTCACTGCGCTCCACTGGGGACAAATACAGCCTTTTGCTGGATGTTAGTGAAGTGGAATAAAGAAGGGTTTATTTACACAATATCAAAAGCACGGCCCTGATTTTTTATTCATATTCCAGCAAATATTGTTTTGTTGTTATCCACTCCTAAAATTGCTCGACAACAACGCAGCGTGAAAAAAAAAGATTTCAGAGAAATTTCTGAGATATTTTAAATAGAAGGATTAAATATCAAGAACACGAACCAACAAAACTACTGCAAACTCACCCAAACATTCTTACGTTTACGTAATGGCCCGGTTAAAGAATGATGATGGCGGTGAAGAGGGTGATGATGATACCTTTGAGCAAGGCAGCAATGCAACATGTAAAAACAGCTGACAAGAGTCCAACAGTCAGAGTTTCAGCCTGTAGTGAAGTATAAAGAGCATTTCCAATGAAGGCTCCAAACCATCATTAGACATTCATACTCTGTAGAAACTTGTTTTATTTTCATTAATTATTCTTCATTCACAACGTTGTCATTCAGCTGCACTTTCATTGTTATTGGTATGGTATTAGATTATTTAAAGACATTTTGTAATTTAATAGTCTTTGACTGGAAATGTTATTCAGAACTGTTACGCAACAATCAGCCTTTACAGCCCAGATTTTTGTCTCTATATTCCCTTCATGACCCCTTGAGGAAGGGTGTCCAAAGTGTGACCCAGCAGCCGCTTGAGGGCCACAAAATGTCTTTATCTGAATCTTGACAACCAAAAAATAAAAATAAAAAATTGCAAAAAGTTGGTTTTCCAGCTCAAAGTTGGAGTTTTAAAACATTTCGAAAAGAAAATAATCTTGCAAAGAAATTGTCACTGCCTTTCAAAACAGAAACAGTCTAAAAGTGGAAGGTACAACACAAAGGACTCATCTTTTATCAACCAGGTCTTTCACATTAATTGAAGGTCATAGTAAATAGGACCTCAAACATCCAGGGATTTTTTTTCTATTTTACTGGAGCAAATATTGTTCAGCAAAAGGTACATTCATTTGGTGAACTCAGATAAATAAAGCAAGATGCTTTTTGAAATCCGAGCAACCAATATTCCATTTATTATGTTGAGAACAAACAAACAAAAAATCAAGACGACGACAATCAGCATTCAGATGTTGTGCAGATTTATGTTTAGATTTGCAATGATTTCCAGCACACACATAAAAATGTGTGACGTTTTTAAGTTGTCCAGGTGAAAGGGAAATGTTTGATAAAACACAAAAACAAAAAAAGGAACAAAAACGCTGCATTTTTTATTTCTTCGTAAATACGAATATCTCAATTACTTTCATCAGTTTTGACCAAACTTTTTAATAGACATGTCAGAAAATGATCCACAAATTTAATCTTACCTGGATTGATCCCAAATAAAAGTTGAAACTTTAAGATCTTGCACAGTAACTAAGCCTGTCGCAATATGAAATAAATCAATTAATTGCAAGATAAATTAAAATGAGCACCATAATTTCAATTTGCATGTTTGTGCAGTTTGCTTAATCTTTTAAGTGATGATGCCTTTTAATGTAACTGAAAGATGCTGCAAATGTTTTTGTTTTTTCTCCCAAAAGTCCCAATAGGTGTTTCAGCACAGCAGCAGCAACATTCACATTGTTCCTGTTCACCCAGTCCGAGCCTATGATTAATGTGCTTTGAAGGGCAATTAAGTTTAGAGACTTCATAAATCATTTTATTTACTGTTTAATGTATTTTTTTGTTTTGTTTATTTTTTATGGATATTTAAAATGTCTTTCTATTCATGTTAAATGTTATTTGAAACATAAAGGTTATTGATTTTTGAAAGGGTGTGCTTGCATTATTATGCAATTGAAAATGGATTCAAAGCAACAATATTACTATATCAGAATAATTTCTGGGACAATTTATTTTTACAAAAATTTGTTATCATGACATTTACCTTCATCTGCTTTAAGAGGCACATTTCTAAGTCTTACAGGTTAGCTTTATGATAATCACACAAAAAGATGTTGAATTGCTGCAAAATTGCTACAAAAATTACCCTGATTTTGTTTTTAGCAACTGTCCCACAAAGATCTAAAACCGCAGTTGACCAGATCCAGCAGAATACTGACAGAGCCACAGACAGAAACACTCTCAGACTGTGTACAGAAAACAACCTTCCTATCGCAGAATAGAACCTGTCTGCCACGGGCCTCACATTTGTCAGGAATATTTCCATGTGAAAAGGAGAAACAAGGAATAATGTTTTCATAATGCTGATATTCTGTTGTCAGATGCCTGCTCTTTATTTTACACTTTAATGCTAAACTTTTTGCTCTTCAAGTTGAATAGCTAGTGGCATTTTTAATTCAGAGATGACAGGTTTAATTCCCAACTCCTGCACCGCTCAATTATTTATTCCAAGCCCACCTAAATATAAGTGTCTCTTAAATTTGTAAGACTCTATTTTAGATGTCAACTCGTCTTTCACTTTTTGACAGTGTTTAGTCCAAGCATCGTTTATACACTAACAAACAACATTTGACAACATTTAGACATATTCCCTAACATTTTTATGGAAAGAAATGTAAATGAATTCCCAGAACCACAATCTCCCACAGATTAGCATCAGATTAAAGTTTAGGTCTGAACAGATACTTGCACTTTATACACTTGTTAGGAGTGCAGGTACATATGGTCGTTTTTGACCTATTTTGATTTTACCTCAATAGAAACCGTTATATTTTGGAAACATTTTTTTTTTCACTCTAAAGATATCAAATATTCACAAGAAATGTTTTTTTTTTTCATCATTTTGAATTACAATATATACTGTGAAATTTTTTAAACTGATGTAAAAATATTGCAAACAACACAGTTATGCAACATTATTAGCATGAAAATGAAGGCAATTCCCCATTCATTTGTATGCAATTTTTGAAAAAATATCATAGGTCAAAACAAGATGAAAAAAAGTGGAAATTCTTTGGGAAAACAAGGTAAAAAAGGTATTTTGTCAGCCAGTGGCTGTAAGCTGTTTACTACTAGCTGCTGGGGGAGTGGCTCTGCATCGCCCCATAGTAATCGACTCATAGCAGCTGTGCGGCGCCGCCATTCCCCTGCTTGGATTTCTGAGGAGCTTCCTCTCAGACTGCCAGGATCTCATCGTACTCTCAGTCTCTAATACTCTTGGTCAGTTACTAATAAGAATGATCAATCAGTCATCGTCATCATGACAATCCTCAGTGAGGCCAGACTGGCTGCGGGTTTCCCCTCTTCATCTTCTGGCTCAAAACAAGACCACTGCCTGTTGTGTGTTCATTCTTAGCATAATCCTTTTTGTACAGAACAAAAACCACTAAGCTAAAAACAAATCCCAAAGTGGATGCCACCGATCGCTCCAATATCCAAACTTTGTATCCATTTTGCAATCTCACTGCTTTTGCTGATACTCTGTTTCCGCTTCTCTTTCACCATAACTTGAGCAACTTTACTTTGTTTCTTAGCAACAAAATACAGCCCATAATTATTTGTTGAAGATGTGAGATTTCCAATAACAAAGGAATAAAATGTTGCGTTTATTTTTTACGTTTGGAATCTCATTTCCTGTCACATTCTCAGAAAAGCCCGTTTTTAACATTTCTCTGACATTCGGAAACATATGGTTTACTTATTTTAGCATAACTCTGGTTTTACTTGGCCTATTAACACAATCTAAACACTGGTGTGTAGTTTAAGATGTGCACTTTAAGCCCAAGTTGAAAGTTAGACTGAGGGAGGCGAAGTCTTGCTTCTACGTTGCCGCAAATCAAGACATATAAAAAAGACGCGTATATGCGTCCATAGACTCCAGAGGGTTAAGACATCAACAATTTTATTGTGAGGGGAAAAAAATGCAGCAGGACATATGTACAAGAGCTGCACATATGCTGTGTTAAATGTGCAGAGAACTCAAACAAGGAGCGCAATCAGTGATGGGAGAGAGAATGGATTTTATGAGTTTTATGTCTTTCTGAACATCTTACCTTGCAACAAGGAGGTTGCCGTTGTAACCGTCTCCGGAACGCCGTCCTTGCTGTAAATCGACTGCAGGAATTCTGGGACGCAGTCGTTCTCATCAACAATGACAACTCGCACCTGGAAAGAAAAAAAGAAGGTTTTAGGTTCAACTATGGTAAAAATATATGTTGCTGCAGCCATTTCTACTTTCACAAACCAGCATTGAACATCAGGAAGAACACTTTTCAAGTTACTAGTTTCATTGGTATTTTTAGTTGTTTTTTTATGTTTATATTTAAAGTTTACTTTGAACAATATATATAGTGATCTGATAATATCAGATATTGAAAAAAAAATTACACCAGTGACAATGTGCCCGATCAATAAGGGCAGATCTATTCAGTCTAATTCTATGTTTTCTGTCACGAGCAACATCATTCTTCATTATTTATTTTACATTATATTTAGAATTCCTAATTGCACTTTCTGAACCATTTGAATGACGGTTTGTTGCAGTTTATATTTACATGTTTGACCAAAGTAGTCATCCAACTGTTTTTGACAGTTTCAATTTCTCTATCATTTATTTTACATTAGCTGTTCCTACTATGAATTGCACTAACTAAACACATTAAAGTTGTTTTTACATCTTTGAAGAAAACTTGTGAAGCAATTAGTGCATTTCAGTGTGTTATATTGGTGCAGAGTTAGCAAATAAATTTGTAATTCAGAATATTAATATCTTGCTTAAAAAAAATAAACATTTTAAGACAATTCAGCTGTTTTTTCATATCAGATCAATAATATTGGTATCAAAACTGAAAGAAAAAAAATTGGCTTTGCAAACACCAGCCTACAGCATGTCAAGTAGCATTGGACTTTGCATTTCAGCTTCTAAAGTTGCATTTTCTTAAGAATATTTTAGACACATGCTATGGAAAAAATATGCAAATAGGCACCAATAATTAAAGGTCACGTTCCAGAAAAACAACAGAAAATGAACCACAACTAGGTAGAAGTCTACTAGAACTTTGATCCTGAGTAGAAGAATGAATCATGTAAAACCTGAGGCAAGGCATGAAAGCTGTTGAGTCTTGGTGGACAGGCAGCCTTTACTTTCAGGTATAGAACAGCATTCCAGCACATAAAAAGGCAATATGTTCACCTTCCTAACCCATCATATGCAAAGGTTAAACGGACGGCGGAGTCCGGCGGTAACAGGCGCTTAAATTCCGTGGTATTTTATTTTTTATTTTTATATTTTATTTTGGTATTTTATTTCATTTTATTCTATGTTGCATGACCTTGTATTTTGTGTTTATGGTGTAAAGCACTTTGAAATGCCTTGTAGCTGAAATGTGCTATACAAATAAAATTTGATTGATTGATTGATTGAAAGGAGCAAGCAAAGGTCACAGGGTCAATTTCAGGTCAGTGACCTCATTCAGGGTGTGTCATACCTCCTTTCAGGAAGTTTTGCTAAACCAGGACAGGTCAACAATTTATGGATTACAACGTTCTCATCCCTGCCAAATCCTGGCTGACATGGATTTGGACATGTGGGCTCTGTGAAGCACCTTATATTGAAAAAGGCACAAATTAATATGGGATTTTCTACATGATCTGAAATAGTTTTGCTCATGCCATGCTGTGCTGTGCTGTGTGCTTTATGCAGGCTAGTTTGTTAAATAAAAATGTAATTAAAGTGGGGAATGTCTTTATCTACGTTTCCTCAGGGAAGGATCTGCTGTACTTCAGTAGGTCAGCACAGTTCCTCTGAAGCCCCGAGCTAACAAAAGACACATGTGTACAGATGACTTTATAACGTGGAAGAGACTGTGCTGTGCTGACACACTATAATGTCGCTCCCTTCATTAGGGACATGAAGGCCAACAAAGGCTACTGCAGCAGATGTTGACTGCTTGCCCAGAGTATTCAGGAGCAGACAGTGGAGACTGGAGCTGCCAGGAAGCTTCGGTGACCCCTAACCATTGTCTTTTCTTCCGCTTAAACACACCTAAGTATGACCGAGCACTTTGACACACACACCCACACACGCATACGTGCACCATGAGTGGTTTGAAAGTACAGCTGGTATTAGGTCTGGGTAGGTAAGATGAAATTCTGTAATATCAGTTAATCCTTCAGCAAAGATCAGCTTCAAAGCAACAGACGGAAAGGAAATAAATTGTGAACATGTCGGCTCCCTGAGGTGATTGGTGTGCATGTGCATGTGACTGTCAATCTGCTGGGGTTTGTGTGTGTGTGTGTGTGTGTGTGTGTGTGTGTGTGTGTGTGTGTGTGTGTGTGTGTGTGTGTGTGTGTGTGTGTGTGTGTGTGGGCGGGGAGCGTATAAGTAGTGAAAGGGATGCAGAGATACACATCTATGTGCTTACATGATTATTTCCTTAAAAAAAGCCCACATGTTTCACTGAGTTTGATGATTAAAAATAAGCCATGGAGCTGAATAAATGTCACTCAGATGGAGAGTGACCAGATATTTTAAAACTACATAATAAAGTGTGTTTTGTTTTGGTTTTTTCTCACTGATATTAAAATATAATTGTTTTCTGTTTCAGGTCAGTTGGAATTACCAAATGTATTTTTTAAATTTCTTTACTAATAGCATAAACTGCTTAATGTCAGAATTTAGGTGCAAACTAAATCATCCAGGTAATTTTATGAATGAAGATAGAAAGGCGAGGTGAGGTGTACCACAGATATGAATTTGATCATATCACCAACATAGCGTTATAAAAGTAACGCTATGTTACATAAAAGTTATAAAAGTAACTTTTATAACTTTTGTAAAAGTTATAAAAGTGTTTAGTCAATCCTAGCATACTAGGATTGACTAAACACCAAAGACAAATGTTGCTTCCAAACATTTACTTCAAAATGTAAGAAATTCTGACTGCTTTGTGTGCTAAAATGACCTGTTGTTGTTTTATTAGGAGTTCATAGCAACAGGTTTGGTACAGTGGATGCAATGCATGCAAAATAAAAAACTTGTTTAATTCTGCCATTGCAACAGACTGTCGACCTGTCCAGGGTAACCCCGCCTCTCACCCGGAACACAGCTGGAGATAGGCACCAGCACCTCCTGACCCCGTTAGGGAGAAGGGTGACGGAAAATGGATGGATGGATGGATGGATGGATGGATGGATGGATGGATGGATGGATGGATGGATGGATGGATGGATGGATGGATGGATGGATGGATGGATGGATGGATGGATGGATGGATGGATGGATGGATGGATGGATAATTCTGCCATTACAGCATACTTTGGACATCATGCAGGTTTTTAATGTAAAATAAATTGAATGACTGAATAAGTTCATGAGATCTGGGGTTATTGAAAAAACATCAGTGGCTTCAATGTCTCAGTATCACAGGATCCCGAGATTCCAGTATCCTGCATCTTTCGTGCGTTTTCTGGTAGATTGATAATCTGGTAGACTCAGCTCAATTGGGAACCAAAGTTGCAACTTTTGTTCTATTTCCGGCTGCTGTAGTTCACTTTCCCACTGTACTGTGTCAAGCAAACCAAACCCTTTGAAAAACTTGTTCCTCTCCTCACCTGTGGTAGCACGTGCTAAAAAACATTGGAGAAAATAACACACAAACCTCTGAAGAAAAGATGAGCACAACTTTCTTCTTCATGAAATGTAAGTAAAAATGGAGCTATTTCTTCCTTTACTACTAGATGTTTGTTTTTGTTGTATTTACCCAGAATGCCCTGCACTGTAGTTCAATTCCTGCTTTTGGACCAGTCTCCGGTCTGTTTGGCGTTCACATATGCATTCAAACCACACCAGAGTTCACTTCAACCGAACCCAGACCGAGGTTTGTAGGCAAACCAGCATTCGATTGGAGATTCACACTTCCCCACACGAACCGGACTAAACGGCACTGGTGTGAACACACTATTAGACGTGTTCCCCGTCCAACTCACATGTATCAAAGGGGTGAATTACCTCCTCAGCATGCAGTCAAGCTCTCCAGACTTCTCCCAAGTTTTGCTAATGACCTGAATGTTTGATTCGGGCGTGTTGATGCAGAAAGACATCTAAAAGTTGCAGTACACTGGCTCTCAAGGCTGTTGTTGAAGATCCCTACTCTACAGCCTGATTCAGTGTCACATAGAAAGGGAAGAGGTCTGTTTGTATTGTGTACATACTGTACATATTGGTCTTCAGCTCTACTTTCTAAGTGCATCTGCACTTAGATGCACTTAGAGGTTGTCCATTTGCTCCAGCTATGATGTTTATGAAACAGTGCAGGCGATAGGACTAGGTCACATATCGACTTCATCTTTTATTTTTTCTTCGGTGTCTGAGTTTATAGCTCTTCTGTCATTCAGCCCACACTCGCTGGAAGCAAAATGTGAAATGCAGACAATTTTTTTTTATTGTTGTTCCCATCTTTCAGGCTTTTACAGTAGAGGGCCTTGTAAAAAATAAAAAAAGGGGGAAAAAACACCATTGAGAGAGTTCTTGGATGAAATGTAGAGATTTTCCCTTGGAGACTGGTGACAAAGGGACTCCCTTAAACATGACTGTTTTCAACAAACACTCTGGTCTGCTACCTGTTTTATTTTGGACCTCTTCTCCACTGGGATTTCTGCTAAACAGCATTCAGATTTACCAAGCACACTACCTTTTCTACTGTTATTTAATTTATGACAGCATACAAATAAGCCAAACAAAAACTCATGACCAACCCTAACCCTAACAAAATCCAACAATTTCAAAAAAATAAATTGGGATTTTGGTGAAGAGTAGCAACAATAAAAGAAAACAAAAGACCCAGTTAGTCTAAATATTGAAACAAGTTCTGACTATCTGTAGCCCCATCATGACAGAACAATTTAACAGCTTTTATACAGAAAATACACAGCAGCTACCTGTTGGCATCAACTAAACACCAGGAAAATATTATGTATTTTCCAGGCACATCAAATAATTCTGTTACCTTTAGTTGTTTATATATCAAAAATGACCTAAAAGAAATGTGACTTTCCAGCATAGCTGTATCTGACAAGTTAAAATTGGGCCTCTGTCCCTCTATGAAGCTCCTTTTTTTTCCCGACATGCCCTCTTCAGTATGTCATCTCAACAATGTTACTCCATTATGTCCAGGGGCGCCCAATTCCAAGGGCCCCTGACTGACTGTGGAAGTCTAAGTTACAATACATTTGCTAGCAAAATTTTCTCTGTGACTGGTCATATTGTGTTTTTTCAAATTTTACACACCAATGGACTGAAATGTGGCTGCTTCCTGGCTGTTTTCACTCCCTAGAACACTGAACCAAGAGTCACCAAGTCCAGCTTTATACGGTGAAAGATGGGAAGAATGTTTGTTTTTATTAGCACGTTATGATAGCTCACTAAGATGTATGGAGGCACAGCATGAGTGTGTGAACAGGGAACCAGATTGTACGAGCAGAGAGAGGAAGTCAACTGTAATAATGCGAGATGAGTGCAAACACACATAAACCTAAAGGTGTGCGGAGCCTCACACTTAAGAAGCTGCAGGCAGGTCTCAGGCTGGTTAGGTGACTAATGGTGCCGATGAGCCATCACTGCCGGAGTGAGAAACTTGAAAACTACCTGCAAATTAAAGTCATGCTCAGTGAGTCCAGCGCACATATATATGCTGGCCGAGGTCGCTACTTTGACAGCAAAAAGCATATTTATTTCACAGCAGATTACATTCAGAGGCAAAAACGAAGAGTAACAAAAATGAAGCAAACACGTTTGCTTCTGAAACTGTCCTTGAAGCATGTTTTCTACCGACTCCCGATATCAGGACTGCATTGACCTTAAATGACAGAAAGTGGAGTACATAATGTTTATTTTTAAACTGTTCATGCATGTTCGTTAACAAGCACTGTTCTTCTCCAGTTGAGGATGAAACAAGCAGCAGAGCAAGAGGGATCAATGCAGGCACAGCTGCCTTTTAAAACCTAAAGCGAAGCTGGAAAAAGGCAGAGTGCCCGCTCTGGCTCTGGGATGAGGTCCTGCCCATTCGGGCCTTGGTTTGGTTGAAGTGAACTCTGTAGTTTGATTATGTGAACACCAAGTGGACCACAGGCAGTTACCCAAAGTAGGAAGCGGAGTACAACACAGGGCATTCTGGGTAAATACAACCAAATCAAATATGCGAGCATAGCACTAGTGGGAGAAATGATGTGGTCTTTTGCCAAAGATAAAAGAGAAGAAAAAGAGAAGACCTACATTTGCTAAAATGATGCAAATCCATCTTTGTTCGTATTTCATGAAGAAGGAAGTTGCGTTCAGTGTCTTCTTCAAAGGCTTTTGTGTCGTTTCCTTCAGGGATTCTTGGTGCAGCAAGAACATTATTTCATAACTTTGGTTTTCATTCGAACCAAGTGTGCCTGACTACCAGGTGTGAAAACACTGTGAAATTTAAGAGGCTGCCATTAACAGGGAAGTTTTCTGCATGTTAAAGTATTGCAGCATAAAGAGGGTGTGCTTTGTTTTGTTTTTCTTACAGTGACTGTAGTTTTTGCAAGTCTCTGCGGTTCTCAGTCAACCTGGCAGGTGAAATCAACCTTCCTGTGACAACATGTCAAACACGGCTTGAATAGAATAAGCTTTACAGAAGCCTCTTTCATTCAAAGTTTGATAAAGAAAAAAATCCGTTAGTTTTGGGGTTTTGTTTTTGTTTTCTTGCATGTATTATTTAAAACTCAACAAGCATTCAGTGAACTGACTTTATACTTCTTGGAGCATGAGAATGTCACAGTTTGTGCTTTTCAACTTGGCTTTTTGCTCATGTTTTAGTCTGTACACTGCTTTGTTCTTGTTTGCTATTTCTACTTTAAGAGGTTCTGGAGACAGTTCATTCAGAAAAATAGCTTTTTTGTCAGTTTGTTTCCCTCTCTTAGCTTTATAACAACTATGTTGTAAAGCTAAGAGCTTTACAACATTCTTGATTTTTTACTGATTTTATGCGTTCCGGACTACTTCCTACTCGTTTGTTTTCTGCCCATTTATCCCAACTGGGTTTTATGTTCTGTGTCCTCTTTATTTGCATAAATGCTAGAACTACAATTTCTTTTTTTTTTTCTTTTTTTTTGTATATCTTGCTCTGCAGCTACTTTGCGTTACACGCTCCACTAAGTAATCTTTTTTATTTGGTCTCCTGCCTGCCTGGAGCATTTAAGCAGACCAAAGCAGGCCGGACTTGGACAGACAGAGGCAGATTTAAATGAGTAACTGCTCTGGTTTCTATTCACTGTAATATGAATGAATGAAAAAAACTGCTCATCTGCTTGCAACTCTTAAGAAAGGACTGTTCACATCAACATGCAGAGAGCCTTTAAACCTGTACTCTCAGTAATCATAGTAAGCTCAGCTGCACTTAACTCATCAGCTATAAATGCATCCTGCTATTCTCTCAAACCCCATATATAGATCACATCTGTAAGCTTTCTGTGGGCCATTTGAAGGCTTTAGTAGTTCCTGTTTGTCATGAATCAATAGTTGCATGGCCATCTTTGAATATATTCTGGCTTAATGTAAGGTTTAATACTGTTTACTTGCTTTCACAGAAAATCTTTGTTCCCCACCATGCAGTCCTGAATGACATTAGGCCAAGCTCTATGGTATGAATACAAACCTTCAGGTTTCAACTGTAGAAGGTAATGTAGTTTAGAAACTGGGGAACTACAGAAAAACAGAATATTTTCAAAGACGAACTCAGTGTCGTGGAGGAACATAAGGGTAATAGAACTAATAAATAGTCTTTAAAAGTGAAAGACCTCTTAATCCACACCTGGCTAAAGATCTAAAACAGCAGATACAGTAAAAGTCCATCCATGCATCTATGATTTTCTGTTTTTTCCAGGCATCTTTACTAGTGGCACCGCCAGGGGGTCACGTCACCTCAGCAGAGGTGTCCATTCTAACCAGATGCCAGAGCCACCTCTACTGGCTCCTCTCAATGTGGAGAAACAGCTCTACTCTGAGTTCCTCCTGAATGACCAAGCTTCTCATTCTGATGACATAGGATCTTGATCTTTCAGTTAATATCCAAAGCATGTGACCATGGATGAGGATAGGACCACAACAAAATTGGCCTTCTATCACCTGAAGAACATCTCCAGGATTAGAGGACTAATGTCTCAGCCAGATCTAGAGAAACTCATCCATGCGTTTATCTTTAGTCGCATTGATTATTGTGACAGCGTCTTCACAGGCCTGTCCAACAAATCAATCCTCCAGCTGCAGCTGATCCAGGAGCTGCTGCAGCTGATCCAGGAGCTGCTGCAGCTGATCCAGGAGCTGCTGCAGCTGATCCAGGAGCTGCTGCAGCTGATCCAGGAGCTGCTGCAGCTGATCCAGGAGCTGCTGCAGCTGATCCAGGAGCTGCTGCAGCTGATCCAGGAGCTGCTGCAGCTGATCCAGAAGCTGCTGCAGCTGATCCAGAAGCTGCTGCAGCTGATCCAGAAGCTGCTGCTCATGTTCTCACTAGAACCAGGAAGATAGAGACATAACACCAGTTTAAAGTCCCTCCACTGGCTCCCTGGAGCTCAAAGAATAGACTTTAAAATACTGTTGTTAGTTTATAAATCACTGAACAGTTTAGCACCACAATACATTAAAGATCTGCTGTTGTATCAACCTGCCAGACTCTCAGGTTCTGGTTCTGGTTCTGCTCTGCATCCCCAGAACCAGAACCAAAAGAGGAGAAGCAGCTTTCAGCATCTATGCACCAAACATTTGGAACAAACTTCCAGAAAACTGTGAAACAGCAGAAACCCTGACTTCCTTTAAATCTCAACTAAAAACACACCTGTTTAGAATTGTATTTGAAATGTAATGTTGTATTCTATATGCATGACTTTGTGTTTTGTGTTTATGATGTAAAGCACTTTGAAATGCCTTGTTGCTGAAATGTGCTATACAAATAAAATTTGATTTGATTCTGATTTGATCATCTGCAAAAAGCAGAGACGTGATCCAAAAGCCACCAAAACACCCCTCAACATCTCGGCTGCACCTTGAAATTCTGTACAAAAATGTGAAGAACAGAATCAGTGGCTAAAGGCAAGGTTGGTGAAGCCCAACTCTCACTAGAAAGCTACTGGCAATATTGCAGACCTAGCTCTGACACCGGTCATACAGAGACCTAACACCCCATGTCAAAAGGCGCTTTTCCACTAGACTTCCTCTAACTGGTTTGGTCAAAGTCCCCACATTGCTACAGATAAATCCCCAGTTTGTTTATTTATCTCTTATTCTATCAACCATTCATTCGTATAGAGTTTAAGATCCAAAGTTACTTGAACTTCTACATAACATCATACATATAGGAGCCGACTTTCATCCTGGCCCCTTAACATTCAGCTATGAACCACTGTAGTACACTCTAGAGATTATGGTGTACAGATGCCTGCAGAATGATCATCATCATGTGGAACTCCCATCACGCCCTCAGCAATCCCATGACAGTAAAGATCTGAGTGACTCTTCCATGCTGATAAAGGTAATACTGCTCCTCATTCAGTTTCATTTAGCTTTATCACACCATTTCAAATCAATGTGTATAACATTATTGTAATTGAGAGCTATAAAATATAATTGAAAAGTCATAAAACATAGGAAGAGAGATCACAGACCTTCTCACAGTGACTTAGTGTTCACCTGAAAGGCAGTGTGTAGTGTATAGTGTTCAGAGAAACACTACACACTAAAGAGTTGTCTCTCAAATGGTAAAGGCTAAACACAGCACAGCATGTTAAACATTTAGGTTCATGACAGTAAGTTCAGAAAAAAAGTTCTGGTGTTTAGGAAAGATTGACAGGACAGTGACTTCTTTCTAACTGGAACTTGAAAGCACACCTAAGCTTCAACACGTTTTGTAAAAAAAATTCAGTCTGGAGAGAGAACAATTGACTTTTTACTAAAAACCCAAAGAATGATGTTCAGTGAAAATCAAATAACCAATATGGTACTAAAATTGGACTAAAATAAAGCTACTAAACAGTTTGCCGATAAGTTGGTTGGTCTAGCTCCACTTACTGACACTGAATTTCTTTTTATTTGTCTAAAATAGATGAAGATAAGTAGACCAATCAGTGAAGATACAGGAAGTACTGGCTGCAAATAAAAAAAATCTGATGAATGTATACATATTGTGACATATTGTGTCAAAGCTCATGACATGTAATTTTGCAATAAACATGATGTAGTTGGGCTGCACAGTGGCGTATTTGGTAGCACTGTTGCCTTGCATCAAGAAGGGCCTGCGTTCGATTCCCGGCCCGGGGTCGTACTGCATGGAGTTTGTATGTTCTCCCTGTGCATGCATGGATTCCCTCCAGCTTCCTCCCACAGTCCAAGAAAAACATGACTGTCAGGTTAATTGGACTCTCTAAATTAACCCTGTGTGCATGGTTGTTTGTCCTGTCTGTTGCCCTGCGACAGACTGGTGACCTGTCCAGGATGATCCTGTTTCTCACCTGGAATGTTGGCTGGAGATAGGCAACAGCACCTCTTGACCCCACTAGGGACAATGGTGTAAAGAAAATGGATGGATGGACATGATATAGTTTGTAATTTTGAACATTCCTTAAAAACAATACAAGCAATATGAGGAATGTCTAATTGTTTCAGTAAAACAAGGAACCTTTTCAAATCAAGAATTACCATTAAACTGAGACCACAGAAAGTTAGACATAATGATAAAACTCTGGGATGAATCACATTAAGCCTAATCAACCAAAACTCCTTAGAGCAGTTTGGGTTTCAAGCATAAGTTTCCATGGTGATAGACAGAGGTAAGAGAGGAACCAACATCATGAAACTAAAAAAAAAAACCTCTGACCTGATTGAGCAGAGTTAGCTTAACAAACCACTAACTTTGCTTCATAGTACAGGCCCCCTAGGCAGCTTACAGTGAGTGAACTGATCAAGAAGTCTATATACCAAAATATAGGGCAATCCATCAGACAGCTGAAAAGTCATTTCAATCTGGGTCATGCAGAAATTAAAGCAAAGTCACGATCAATTACTTCCAGCTACTGTAGCTACAAGCTGTTCTAAAAATGTCTGAAAATGCCTCAGACGTATATAATTTTTTGTACATTGTGTTTGCCTTTTGTGTAGCTGTGAATTTTAAAGGTAGGATTCCAAGGGTTATATCAGTCTGGCAGCAGGTTTACTGAACATCTTGGTTTGCACCTTTATAAGGGAAGACTTAAAGATTATCAAACATCTATAGGCTTCTCTCATAGCCACCTGTGACTTCAGAAGAAAGAGAAACACCATGACGTACAACAAATACTCAGGTGATCTTCATTCCAGTCATTGTGACAATACGAGCACTAATTGGCTGAACCTCTGTTGAAACAGGTCAGTTACAAAAGGGGGTAAATACCTGCGCAATTACTTATTTTGTGTTACATGTTTTGATTGAATCCTCATTAATTTTTATAAAACTTGGTTACCACTTTGACATGAAATGCTTTTTTGGTCATTTGTTTATGTAAGGAAAAAAAGCCAAATTTTGTTGATCATGATTGATAGGTACTTAAGTAGAAAATGTTATGAATCCCTTTGGGATTTTCCCACTGGGAAATTGTCATCATCTGTAACACAGCCCTCTTACACATATATAAAAACACTTAAAATTTTAAAAACAAGAAATACTTTTTATACACACTGTATGTGAGATTAAAGCAACTAAAATATGCAAAGCTAAAACTAAAGTGGATGAGAAAAAGGATTCATGTTCCAGTGATACTGTGACAGGCTGGTGACCTGTCCAGGGTCTTCCAGCCTCTCGCCCGGAACGCAGCTGGAGACCTATCTCCAGCTGCGTTCCTGCGCACCAGCACCTCCCGACCCTACTCGGGACAAGGGTGAACAGAAAATGAATGGATGGGTTCCAGTAATACATCTGTGTAATTGAGGTAAGTCTTGTTATTTTTAATCAAGCCAAAAATAACATTGAGACAAGCAGAGCCATCTTGAGAGAAAAATGGAAGATTCAACAGGATTAGGATGTCATAAACGCCAAAAGAAAAGAGCTCACACACACCCTACCTAAGGTTTCCCTTTCCTTTCATCTGTCTAGTGATTTCTCACCTCTGACTTCACTTCTCCTTTCCTAATCCATCATTTTTCACTCTCCCACTCTGCCTCCACACAGGCGTCTCAATCTCCGTTGGCCACAGAGTCCCAGAGTGGAGCAGCTGAGGACAGATCGGTTCAGCAGGACATGTTTTAGCCTGAGGCCAGAGTAATGATGGAAACCAGACCAGATGCCTCAACGCCTGCAGCACTCAGCCTCTGTTGTGCCTTACATCCTGACAACATGAGGAAGTCATTGGGAGTCCCACAGCTGTCATTCCCAGTCAAACAAATCTGTTAGGGCTTCAGTGATGAAAGGGTTTACACTTTTTAAGTGGACACATGCAGTTATCTCCCAAGTTTTACAATGAAAGTGATGCCCGAGAGCTGTTGGGTTCAACATTGTTTTTACTTTTGTTTTGGAAAAAATAAAAAAATAGTTGTCAACTACTGGCAAGAAACCGAATTTCCCACAGGCTGCTGTTTGCTGCTTCTGTCTGCTGACATCTCACATTTGACATAATTGAATGCGGATCTTGTCTAAGCAAACTTTTTTTTAAAATGACAAACTCATAAAAAGGTAAAACCTACCAGCAAACATAAACTGACATCTAGGCCTGTCACGATAACAGATTATGCTGGGCGATTAATTGTCTCAAAAATTATTGCAATAAACTATAATATTGTTTGAAGACCTTTTTACATTGATTTAATGGAAATTACGTAATAATACATGCGATTTCCTGCCAAAGATAGATTCACTTTACTTTCAAAAGACACTTAACACTGGGACTGATACACAAAATAAATAAAACAACCAAAACCAAAAATAAAATAGATTCTTAGTTTCCATTAACAATAAATGTACTTGAATAAAAACTAAACAACGTAAAACCAAAGTGGAAATAAATAGTGCATTCAACCAAAAGAGTGCAGATTATGAAGTCTGTATAGTAAATTGCAGTAATCTTCAGTAATCATTAGATTTAAATAGAGAAGACATCCCACTGCCTGATGCAATAGTTCAAACTACAGGATTTTTTACCCCGAACGACAATCTTAGAACATTATTTGTTCTGAATGATGTAGATCGTTGTGCCGCTCCGATCTAAATCAAGGATTTGCCCAGACTGGGAGCTGAACGCAGCCTGTTGAATGTGACCAGTAGCCAATCAGAAAGCGCGGATTCCCCTCCTGCTTTCTGAGGGGAAACACGGAGGGAATCCCGAACAGCTGACACGGTGCAACCCGAAGTCCAGCAGACATCGGAAACAACATGAATGTTTATTCAACAGTTCATGCAAAGAAAATATCAATAACTAGGGGAGGAGTTGGAGCGAAATTTCTACCAGAAAACCCGGTAACTTTTCAGCTGTTCTTCGTTAACGTGACATAAATAGTTATAATGATTTTCATTCAGTCAGGACTGACACTAGCTACATGCATTGCAGGTAGATTGTAGTAAGGAATTGATTAATGCCTGGTTTCAAAATTAGTGAACTGGACTTATTATTTTGTGTCCATTGTTGGACACAACACGGTTTCGATCGAACCGTTATAGCGAGGATTTCTGTCGGCTAATGTGTCTCTCAGGTTTTGATAGTGGGCCGACAATCCGCGACATAAGATGGTGCAGTGCGCGCTGAGCATTACACTAAGGAAATAAGGAAGGGTGGAAGTGGAGAGAACCGGAGTTGAGCCTTTTTTCATTCAGTGTCATCAACAGTCAGAGAAACAGGCAGGAAGAAACGATATAGCCGATAATTAAAATGAGGTCGATAGTTTTAATTTATCGTGTGATTAATTGATTTATCGTTTATCGCAACAGGCCTACTGACATCAAACACTTTGTTAGGTCAGATACAGTTTTCTTCTCCTTTCCTGTTTTTTTTTTTTTAACCGCACTCGCTCTTTTTTTTTTTACTGTAAAAGCTAGTATGAACCAACAGCTCACAGTTTGTTGGAAATAGTACACTTAAGGAAAGAAGCATACAATACATTGAAATTAGAAATAGGACAATGCAACAATATGAAAGCCATCAGAACCTGTGGTTCTCAATCATTCCAGAGTTCAAGTATATTGTGATTCGAGCAGGGATCCTACAGAGGCAATCATCCAGCATAACAATACAATCACCTGCCAGTTTTACTTTCTCTTTTGCTCCAAAAAACAATCCTGATACACTAAGACATTGGGCTGCATTAGAGCTGTGATGTGGTGTGCAGCATCTGGGGCTAAGATGTCAGCAGCAGATCATTTCATTGTAAGGTAGGGCCTCCATGGATCAGAGCTGCTTATCCTATACCACATGTGTCAAACGCAAGGCCCCGGGGCCAAATCCGGCCCGGCGTAGTTTTTTATGTGGCCCTCTACAGTGTAGACTAAACACTAAGTGTGATTAAATATTATATTATCAATCATATCAATGCAGTTTTTATCTGTTTACTGCCAATTTATATCAATCAATCCCTCCAGTTTATGGAGAATTTAACTAATGTATGATTATAGTCCATGATTTATACAGCCAGTAAATAAACAGTTACATTTATTGTTAGTCCCTGAAGAGACTGAAAAGATCTTCAATAATATTATGTAATTTTAAGAATTCATTGAGATATTAACAGTTTGTGAACAGGTTTTATCAACACATTAACCGGCCCTTTAAGAGCCTTCATGATCTTGATTTGGCCCAAAACGAAAATGAGTTTGACACACCTGTCCTATACAGTCCAGAGACTGTTGATTGGATTGACATGTGGACAATTCAGAGGCAAAATCAAAACCTCAACAGCCTGTTGTCCTGAAGGTTGGTTAGTCACCAAGAAAGCTGCATGGTGGAACAGGATTTTGCTGAAACAAATGGATAAAGTTGTAAGCATGCATCAAAATAACATCCGAATGCAGTGGAAGGGACACATTTTCACTAATGTGCTAACACCAGAGCTAATTTTGTGTTTAGCACATTTGTGCTCTATGCGCTAAACCCATTTGTGCTCTTAGTTTGAAATGGGTGAAAACTAATTTCAAAAGCATGCTGTCCAATGTGAGATATTTATACCAAGTGAGACTGTTCTCTTGTCTGAAAAATTAATTATACTGATAGAACCTTCTTTGGGAGTTCACCAACCTCTTGCACTAATTCACAATGCTTCCTAAATATATGATTAGCCTAAAATCCGGTAGAACATAGAAAGCAGAAGGGTGTGCAAAAATCTCAGCCATCCATCATTAGCTGCCAAACGATAAAGATTTAAAGACCCGTCAATCTCTGACCCCCATATTACAATTACACACACATGCGCACACACACGTTCGGGAAGACCGATGACAAAATCTTGCAGAGTCAGAAAGTGGCACTCTGAAGGCTAAGCAGTCGTTGCATTTAACAATGGGAGCGTGACTTTGAATTCACATCAGACGGACAAACCTCTGCTGCACTGCTCATGCTGTCCTGGTCCTCGCTGGCCCGCACCAGAAGCAAGTAACGATGTTGGTCACTCTCGTAATCGATGGTGCGGGTCAGGCTGATTTCACCCGTGTCTGCTGAGATGGAGAACAGACTGCTGGGATTGATGAGGAGGCTGTAGCTGATTGGTTTCTTTTGGAAAGACACAGCAGGCGTCACTAGAAACCTGGGGAAACAGAAGGAGAGTGAGAGATGGTAATCTATTCCTGCAATGAGATTTTTATAGAGCAGAATACAGATAAACATCCCAATAACCAGTGAACTGTTGGGCTTCAGTGACATTCGGCCGTGAGAGGCCAAACGTACACTAGCAGAAACGTTTTGCTCCAAAAATATTTATTGAAACGGTATTGAAAGTATATTCAATTCAATTCAGAAATACTTTATCCCAAAGAGAAACTAAAAGTTGTCATAACTTCTATCATCCAAGTATCTTTCAAAAGGCATGAACAGTGATGATGTGGACTAAAGGATCATCAGTTTCCCAACAAGTCTGAAGAAACCTCCCACTGAAAACACTGTTGACAGTCACATGACCATGATGAAATGCTAATAGCAACAGAGATGAAATTCCACGTTTACATTTCCTCCATGATATCATCAGTTGTTGGCAATCACTGCTAATCAAACTCATTTGCTTTTGTTGCTCCTTTTTCAATCTCTATCTGGTAGCATCGTTAGGAACCTGAGTATAGAGACGATGGAGTCTCTCTGCTCAGATGTGATATTTATCCTTTATGGTCGCTAGAAGACATGGCTTGAACCTCCTCCGTCTCTTTCTGTTCTTTTCTCCTTCTCTGAATCTATGAAACCTCCTTTTCATGAGAAAAGGAGGTTTTCAACTTTTCTGGGTGAAAAACCTCAGGAGTGTTTCCTTTTGTGCGTTTCATGTTTTTCTTATGACTGACAGTGTAACAATCAGAATTGTTGTCTTACACAGACTTGTAAGACAAGAGAGGCCTAATAGAGATCCTTAAGGAATGTTGTTGATGACGTATTTTGCCTTTTTTCTTTTCACTCGACTTGCTTTAAAGAGTAATGATGAAAGGTATTCTGCAACAGAAAACATTGGTAAATTTTTTTGGTACAAGTCTTTTTTTTTTCCTTTTGTGTTGAGGCACTACTTTTCAAGCAATCAAGCATATTGTTTTCTTAGAGCACTCTTTTTTTGGACCAAGATGAAACTGAAAAAAAAGGCTTAGGTCAGTGTTTTTCAAACTTTTTAAAGATAAAATGTTAAATGGGAAACACACCATTTAACAAATGCTCACAGCCACTTAATTTGAAATTGCCCTTGCAATAACACAATATGAATTGACAATATTAGTCTCTGCCCCGCGATAGACTGGCAACCTGTCCAGGGTGACCTGGCCTCTCGGCCGTTGGTAGCTGGAGTTAGGCACCAGCACACCGCAGAGCCTAAAGAGTTAATGGGGTAAGAGAATGGATGGATAGTCTCTTAACTCATTGTCTGTGATCCTTGAAAGACGGTGCAGTAAATGTGACTGGCCACAATAAAACCATGAACACGTCTTCTCTGAGTGTTTTCAGTTATTTACAAATTCTGAAAGTATGGATTCTGAGCTTTCCATTTATGAAAAGGCCCCAATTTCAAGGCATTAAATTACAAAGTCAAATTTCTTATTTGACTTTCTCATATTTGACATATGCAGCATTTTTTATCATAACTGAAGGTAACATAGATACTTGATTGCATAGTACTGCCTCTTTCAGAAAATTTGAAACACCAAAGCTGTTCAATTATTTTGAATTAAAAATGTAGAATAAATAAAAATAATAAAAAATGGATAACCAGAAGAAGAAGCACATTTTACTATGTTTTACTTCTTGAGTTCACAGTTTGCCAAAACCTGAATCTGTGGAACTTGAAGTAGAATTCAGCTGTTCTCGTAGGAATCATTGATTGTGCCTCAGTAGGAAGAGTCATCGTCTTACAGTTTAAAGGTTGTGTGTTTGAGTCCACCTTCCTCCTGACCTGTCAATGTGGCCTTGAGCAAAGGTACTTAACACCAAGTCACCTGCCCATCTGTGTATTTGTGTATGAATGTGTGTGTGATTGAGTAAATGTGACGCTAAAGGTTTTGGCCTGACTAAAAAATCTGGTTCTTGTCCACTCAGTTGCTTCCTTTAACAGCCTCAGAGGGAACGAGACGCCGACCCACAGCAGTGTGTGACCAAGTTGGCGACTAACAGTTCTCCTACACACTGGTGTGGCTCATTTATAAAAAAAAATTAATAGCTACATTTCCAAAACTTCAAGTGTCCAACCAAATAAACACCAATCAAAAGTCTACAGCAGGACAAGTCTCTTGGCACTGGCAGAAAGGAATCGGCAGGTTTTTCATGGATGCAGCACAAATACTTAAATCTGCTGCTCAACTCAAAAATGCCTTTTTTTAACAAATATGGCAACGTTTTACACAAGCTTTCCAACAGAAGGAGATTTATTGCCAAGAAACAAAGAAAATATCAACAAAACACAAATGTTCTCATCTTCATTTTTTTTTTTACTTTTAATAAATTTATCAAGGAAACTGTATTTGAAAGTTTTTATAAAACTTTTTTAGACTATTTTTATTGCTCCAGTTTTCTCTTTAAAAAGATCTTGTCTACTTTAATATTAGAAAGGATCGACACAACAAAGAGGAAAGTTACCTGGAGAACAGAATTTATCCAAACATAATTTTATCAGTGTGTGAAAGAAAATTACACGTCTCAAGTTTTTAACCATTTTTACCTTCAGTTTTACCTTCTTTTATGGTTTAGAGACAACATTCTATGTGCCTTTACATTTTTTTTCTCCATATCTCTAATTTCTCTGAGAACTGCAGACTCGAATGTTGAACAAATTGGGATGCCCACTCCTTAGCAGATAAAAAAAACTAGCTCGTAATAAAGGATTCAAGAAGATTCTTTCCCACTGCAGAGTAATGGAACGTATTACTTTGGAAATAAATGTACAACTCTACCTAGATTTATGAGCAGCTGCAATTACTTCTTTCTAATGCCGTTGAGCAAACACCTATCCCATCAGAATGCTGTTAACCTGACGCTCCTTTCTACCACACCTGCATTTAATGTATTTGCAGAACTATTATTTTTTCATAGCATTTTACTATTTTTTTTTTTAGATAATATCTTACAGTCATTCCAGTTGTACACTTTATTTATACCAACTGCATAAATGTAAAAAAAAATTTCAAATGCTGCACTTTCCAGAACTGCCAGGAGATTTTTTTGGAAGAAACTATTTGTTTTATGAATCTCACTCATGTTGACAACCATTGTAGGTGTACAAAATGAAGACATGAAATGGAGAGACATGAAACCATGAGTCAGCTTAACTACATATCCAGTGGCTACACCTATATTTTGCTTTTCAAATAATTTTTGTTCATTTTAACGTTTATATTATATTTTTACATATAAAAATATAATATACGTTTTTGTTGTCTGGCATACTGCTGCCAACAGAATGTCACTGTATCACCCTGTGCATGTTTTAAGTTGTAAATTTAAAAAGCGAGTATTTAAAATAACCAATATTACCTTTATGGAGGCAACATTCAAACTAAGGCAGTTTATTATTTCAATGAGCAATACATTCAATTTAAAGCCTCCATGAATTCCCAAACAAAGGTTTTATATTTACGACAGAACTGAAACAGTACAAAGATAAAATACTGATGTTGAGTTTTCAGATAAACACTGTAGCTCCAGTTTTCCAAGAAGAAACTCGACTGTTGCAACTCCTACTGGCTCCTATTTTTAGACTTCTGAAAATCCAGCTTGTGAAAAGAAATTTCTGATAATTGTGTGTTTTTCAAAACAGGCCAGGTGAGTTAGAAATGTGAGCTGCAAAGACATCAGAAGGCACAAAATGCAGCAGGTTAATGACTGAGCCTATTCTCCTCCACAGTCGCAGCAAGAGAATGAGCGCTGCACATCTGCACCATGTGCACGACTGGCTAATGAGAAATGTGAACCAAAAAAATCCTAAAGAGGAATACATATTGCAGCATATTCTCATTGGTGACACACCTCACTTAGCAGAACACAGAAGAGATTTTCTGCTCACAACCAGCCACAGAAACTGTTCGGATAACAAACATTAATCTACAGTTGAAACCAGACCATTTAGAAATCCAACCTGAGTCTTCAAACACTAATTAAGAATTGGAAAATTATTTGTTCTGTTGAAAGAAGGCCATGGTCAGGTAGACCAACAAAAATATGCTCAGAATGAAAAAATAAAATGCACACAAACACACCGGGCTTTCTAAAAAAGAATTGTCGTGCAGCTGTTTGAAGGGGCACCATAAGGAGACACTTGGGGAAAATGGGCTACATGGTTGAGTCGCTAGCAGAAAGCTGTTACTAAGCCAAACAGCACAGAAACAAGCCTAAAAATGTCTGGAGAAATGAGACCAACACAGAACTTTATGGCCACAATCATCAACGTTACATGAGGAGAGGTGTCAACAATGCATCTGAAAAGCACAGCCTACTGTGAAGCATGGCGGTGAATCACTGATAAGATAAAAGCTGCCTGTTGTCAGGAAATACTGGAGAAAGACCTAAAGAGGCAGTATTGTGTATTTTCCAGACACATAGTGTCATTTGATAGCTCTCTCAAATAACTAGGTTACTTGAATAAATACAATATTGTATTGTATTTATACAAGATTTTTAAAAAAGTGTATAAATCAAAAATAACTTAAAACAATTTTTGACTTTGGAATTTAACACCTTGAAATTAGGTTTTTGTCTCTTTAAGATCTGTCTAGATCCAAACGTCCACTTTCAGCACATCATCGCAACAACGCTCCTCCATAATGCCATTTACAATTGTTCTCAGCATTAGACTGTGAACTATATCGTAGGATGAGCTCAGAAGGTGGAGCTTTGGGTAGCTAGGCAGTGAATTATATGAGCAAGGGTTTAGGCACCACCGAATTGTTGTCATGGGTTATTCAAAGAATCCTCAAACGTAAAAAAAAAAATAAAAAATCAAATAAATAAATTAAAGCAACCTTCCAGGTAAATTTTTAATAAGCAAATAAAGCTCAAAAAAGGTCAAATTTACACAATACCCCTGTTCAAATAGAGCTGATACTTGGAAATTTCAACATGAAGTCAACCATCGCCATTGGCAACATAACATTAAGAAGTGAAGGTTCTGGTGTGGTCTTCTCACTCTTATGACCTCTGCTTCACTGAGCCACTTTAGGGAGATCTCAAACTCAAACATGTAGTTTGACCCTACAAGAATTAACAAGAACTGGTGACCTTTTGAACCAACATTCATACTGAAGTGGGCCAACAGACAGCAGTATTATGTAAACTTTTACATAATTTCATTTGCATCACCGAACATGTGTGGCAGAAGGGATTTTGTACCTTTTAATAAGTTAATTGTGGAATACATAATCAAATCTTAACCTTAGGATCAGATTCTCTCTGATCTGACTGCTCAGATTATTACCATCTTTTTTTATATATATATTTTATTTTGCTGTTCATTAGGAAATGGTTAGTGAAGTTGCAACAACAGCATGAACACAGAATGAGATCACAAGACACTGATATTACCCACTGCGAATTTAACTGAATTAAATGTGTGACTTGCAAATCCAGCAGCAAGAATCAGTTATTGTTAAACTAGGCTTCATATTGGAACCTCTTTGTGATAGAAAAGATGAAAAATGCTAACACATGGTAAATAGTGACACTGCAGTGCAGTAAAGAGCTTCTAGTATAGGCCTGTTGTGATAAACGATAAATCAATCAATCACACGATAAATTAAAACTATCGACCTCATTTTAATTATCGGCTATATCGTTTCTTCCTGCCTGTTTCTCTGACTGTTGATGACACTGAATGAAAAAAGGCTAAACTCCGGTTCTCTCCACTTCCTCCCTTCCTTATTTCCTTAGTGTAATGCTCAGCGCGCGCTGCACCATCTTATGTCGCGGATTGTCGGCCCATTATCAAAACCTGAGAGACACATTAGCCGACAGAAATCCTCGGTATAACGGTTCGATCGAAACCGTGTTGTGTCCAACAATGGACACAAAATAATAAGTCCAGTTCACTAATTTTGAAACCAGGCATTAATCAATTCTTTACTACAATCTACCTGCAATGCATGTAGCTAGTGTCAGTCCTGACTGAATGAAAATCATTATAACTATTTAGGTCACGTTAACGAAGAACAGCTGAAAAGTTACCGGGTTTTCTGGTAGAAATTTCGCTCCAACTCCTCCCCTAGTTATTGATATTTTCTTTGCATGAACTGTTGAATAAACATTCATGTTGTTTCCGATGTCTGCTGGACTTCGGGTTGCACCGTGTCAGCTGTTCGGGATTCCCTCCGTGTTTCCCCTCAGAAAGCAGGAGGGAGAATCCGCGCTTTCTGATTGGCTACTGGTCACATTCAACAGGCTGCGTTCAGCTCCCAGTCTGGGCAAATCCTTGATTTAGATCGGAGCGGCACAACGATCTACATCATTCAGAACAAATAATGTTCTAAGATTGTCGTTCGGGGTAAAAAATCCTGTAGTTTGAACTATTGCATCAGGCAGTGGGATGTCTTCTCTATTTAAATCTAATGATTACAGAAGATTACTGCAATTTACTATACAGACTTCATAATCTGCACTCTTTTGGTTGAATGCAGTGTTTATTTCCACTTTGGTTTTATGTTGTTTAGTTTTTATTCAAGTACATTTATTTTAATGGAGACTAAGAATCTATTTTATTTTTGGTTTTGGTTGTTTTATTTATTTTGTGTATCAGTCCCAGTGTTAAGTGTCTTTTGAAAGTAAAGTGTATCTATCTTTGGCAGGAAATCGCACGTATTATTACGTAATTTCCATTAAATCAATGTAAAAAGGTCTTCAAACAATATTATCGTTTATCGCAATAATTTTTGAGACAATTTATCAGCCAGCAAAATCTGTTATTGTGACAGGCCTATTCTAGTATTTCATCACAGTGCAGAACATTACACCGTTGTTAAATATAAACACTAGAAAACATGAAAAAATTAGGTGTCAAACATTTGTAACCAGGTCAGAATGAAGCTTAAATCTGCTCCGTCAGTGGCAGTTCATATGCAGTGGAAAGTTATACTCTGCAGCATGTTGATTATGTGGCAGTCTGACATTAAACTGAGTAAAATGAACCTTGAAAAGTCGGCACAGGCCATAAAGAATAATTCACAGTATTTGCACTTTGGAACAAATGTTATTTGAATTCCTTTAAGACTTAAAGTGACATCCATTTATTACTGCGTGCCCAATTCTTGAGTTTAATGACAGAAGCCAATAAAAAGCATTCACAGTGCATTAAAGTTGGTATTAGTCATGTATATGTCTGGCTTTACGACAGGGTATTAAATTGAATAAGAATAATCCCTCCTCCGTCTGCTGATCCAAACAAGACTGCTGTGCAAACTAAGAAAATAAATAAATAAAAAAAACAGAAGAAAATCTCCATATGCCTCATCACCAGTGGTTTGTTTACTGGGCCCATGTCTGCCACATCTGTTTGTGTTAGATTAAGGCTCTTTCACGGCTGCTGGAGAGAATCTGCTGCCATTCTAGTGCATCTGTGACTAAGCAGGTGCCCTGGATTACACGTGAACCCATGCTGATGGATCAGAGGGTCATGTTACAGTTTAGGGAGATATATAAAGCTCCTAATTTGGCCTTATGAATGCATTTGTCGTGATTTTTGTCTTTTCTTTACTCCTCAAATATTTCAGAAACAACTAGTTTGTTCCATTAACTAGTTGCTGAATTGTTCAACTACAGTCCCGATTTTATGATGGCGCATTGTCTAAAAACAAGATTACCATTTCTTTCTATCAAACTACATATTTCTAATATCCTAAGATTATAAAATAACTATGAAAGTATGGTTGTTTGCAAAAAAAGCTATCAGCAGAGTTCTGTAAAATTGAAAGGACTCCTCTCATTGGAACACAAACATTTCCAGTTAAAGGAGGCGTATTATGTTGTTTCCTAAGGTGCAAACCACAACGAAGACGACAGGAAGTAGTTGGAAGATGATGCCACAGGCTTGTATTTAATTACTTATCACATGAATAATTTAAATGGAATTTTTATTAAATGGAAACACCGCAATTGCAAAATATCAGCGGAACATTGACAAAGTTTTGTGTACATTGGTAATGGAAACAGAGCTGTAAATACATGGATTATAATAACAGAGAACTGGTGTGGGAACTCACGGCTGTCCTTCTGGCGTGTTTTCCAGTATAGCGATGGTGAAGGAGGCATTAGTAAACTGCGGTGGCCGGGCTCCAGCCACCACGGATATGATGGCGGGGGCACTGCGGCTGCCCAGCCCATCGGCTGCCACCACCGTCAGCAGGTACTCTCTGTCACGCTGCAGAGGAAGCCCCGTTGTCCGTATCTGGCCACTCTTCCTGTCCACTTCAAATCGACCGTCGCCACCTGCACATAAATTGATGGACAAGACATTGAAAATCAGTAAAAAAAAAAACAACACAGGCGGCAACATGGCCGAAGTGCCATGATGGAGTGCTCTGCAGAGTCATTTCTCATGCACAGTTGGACACTACAGGTGACCTTAATTCTACAGAACCTGAATATGAAGCTTCAGAGCAACTACATGCTAACTACATGCTAAAGAATTTTAATCAAGAAGTCTACCAAAATGGTAGCTAATGTGGCCCTCCACCAGCACAGGGTCGGGTTGTTGCTGAACATGCTCTGATTCTGTGACTGCTCATTGGTCCTTACATCATTTCTGACTTGTGGACTGTTCGAGAACACACTGACCAACTCAGGACTTTAAAACCTTGTCAGTGAGCAGAGCTTCCAGCTCTAACCTATTCAGCAGGAGAATCACTTCGTCACACAGTGAAAAACGTCCACAACGGATAAGCTGCAGGGAGAACCCCTTCACTATCGACGTCTGTGTGTTTTCCTAATTTCTTTGACAATATGGATATTCAATATTAATTTCAACACTGAGAAACAATATACAGCTAAGCCCAAAATTACTCCAACCATGGGAGATTTAGATTCAGAATTATTCAGTAAATATGTTTGTTTCTGATAGAGAAATAAGACAAGACATTTCTCAGAAGATAATAAAGCAATAAAAAGAGTATTGCTTTTTGGAAAATATTTGGATTTCTTTTTTACTTTTTATTTAAATTGACAACTCAAAAATGATGCAGCAAATAACATTTGTTCTATATCCACAACATGTTACCGTAGAACTACAGAGTATAGTTCAGTCCAAAATCTGCTCATGTTCTGCATGCTTTCCAACCAAAGCAGGTGGTTAACAGAATAGAATAGAATAGAATAGAATTCAACTTTATTGTCATTGCAATGTCACATGTACAAGCAACGAAATGTAGTTTGCATCTATCCAGAAGTGCTATACATGATATAAATATTTATAAACAGATGTATGAAGATATAAACAGAAATAATATTGACGTGCTATAAATAAAATGTTTTGTACAAATATAAATATAATGAGAGCTTATGTACATATTATACAAATTTACACAGATTATACAGAATATACAGGAATATGAAGAATGGATTGTATATATATTAGTTGTTTTATAATACAGGATAAATAATGGGAAATTAGATTTACAGATTATATAAAGATTGTATGTGTATGTGTGTGAGGGGAACAGTCCAGGGATGGGGGGGTACAGTCCTTATAGTTTGTGTCAGGAGGCGTTCAGGAGCGTGACAGCTGTGGGGAAGAAGCTGTTCCGGTGCCTGGTGGTTCTGGTCCGTAGGCTTCTGTAACGCCTCCCAGAGGGCAGGAGAGAGAAGAGTGTGTGTGCAGGGTGAGTCAAGTCCTTGGTGATTTTGCCGGCCCTTTTCAGACACCGCTTCCTGTAGATGTCATTGATGGCAGGGAGCGATGCCCCGGCGATGTGCTGGGCAGTTTTCACCACCCTTTGCAGCGCTTTCCGGGTCGGAGACAGAGCAGTTCCCGTACCAAACTGTGATGCAGTTGGTGAGGATGCTCTCAATGGTGCAGCGGTAAAAGTTGGTGAGGATCTCTGAGGACAGGTGGTTCTTCCTCAAGGTCCTCATGAAGAAGAGGTGCTGGTGCGCCTTCTTGATGAGTTTGGAGCAGTTGGTCGTCCAGGTCAGGTCCTCGGAGATGTGGACTCCCAGGAACTTAAAGCTGTTCACACGCTCCACCGCTATTCCCTTGATGTGGATGGGTGGGTGGAGGTCAGCGTTCCTCCCTGAAGTCCACGATGAGCTCCTTGGTTTGATTTATGAGAAGTTAGACATAACCTTTCTGTGACTCAGTTATGTATTTCGTAATGGCTGTTAAACTAATGGCAGAAACTAGAAAACCTGCCTTTAATTATTTTATTTTGCAGATATCTATAAAAATGTATTCTTTATT